>JAGDQP010042712.1:0-16456 GCA_022664845.1 Lepisma saccharinum
TACTAACATTAGCTAACTTTATTCTTCTATTTGAAGGTGTCACCCCTACAGCTGTTTACTCCAGAGCTGAAACCGGATCACTTTTATTGAACCGGTGACCCGGCCTGACCCGAACCTAAAGTGACCAGGCAGGGGGAGCCCTTACGAGTGTTACGCGGAGAACAGTGCCCATTGGTTGAGGCGCGAGTTACGTCATCGTTTGGACTCTAGGAGACAGTTTTCTTTCTCTGCAACAATTCTGCCTCAATAAAATCTTAAAATTTACTATGTGGAATCTAATTATTTTCTTTATTAACGGTATTAATAAGAAACGATTCCTTTGGAAGGATACTAAAATTAAATTTATGTAATTTACAAATTCAAATGCGAACAAAAGCTTAAATTTAAACAAATAATTATGAAAACATTTACAATTAATGATACGCAGCGCATGCCTGACATCTCTTGATCAAAACTTAAAGAAATGGTCTTTTTACTACTTAAACCCAATCTTTGTACAAGATAACAGTAACTTAAATAATGTTAACGTGTCACTGAACAACATTTTGGCATTTTGAATCAATTAGTATTTGAGACATATTGCTGACATTTATCTACCTTGCTATATTTCACTCGTATTTGTTTTATTTGTTAAAACAGTCATAATTTTACTGAAAGTACGTCATTATTATTTATTCTTTCCTGTACTTTTATGTATTCCTACCGTTCTATATTAGCTATTAGCTGTTAATAGCATGTAAATAAATACATACATAAATACATATTATTATAATTAACCGAGCACCATGGAGCCATGGTAATGTGCTGCTACCAAAAGCGGATCTATCCAATCGAAATCTCGGGACAGACCATCCTAAGTACGAATTTTCCTTTTTCATCATCAGTGTTTCAAAGCAACTGCCGGAATGGTACTTTCGTTTTGACCACGGCATCTTCTTTCCTTATTTACTTTTTCATCGTTTAATTTTGTTGTTTGGAACCATGTATAATTAATTAATTTTGGACTGTATTCGAAAAGATTAGAAATAAAAATAAATAAATGTTATTCCTAGAATTTTAATTATTACTATTTTAGTGAAATGAGAAACGCAGAAAGACATATCCCTCGAGTTATACTTATGCTGAAGCGTCATAATTGCATGTATGGGCCATTTTAGTGACTTTCAACTTTTACCCCTCACTATTATACGAGTGCAATGCTTATCAAAATCCATAAGCATACGTGTCCAAGGCGGAATTTGAACTCGCGACTGTGAAAGCGCTAGCCTAACTCCTTTGGTTATGCGACTACTTCGGTCATCGATTTGAAAGCGTATCGGGATAAAAAAAAATGTACTCCTGTTTCAGCATAAAATAAAATGTATGCCCATGTATAGTGTACATTCTCGAAATATTGCCAATAATGTAATTAATAGTATAAAAGAAAATGGCGGTTTATATCCTTTTTTTTTCCTTTCGGAAAGAAAAGAATTATATACATAACTTTTCAATCTTATTTTTTCTCAGCTGCAATACATAACACGACCAGAAACTATGGCATGTTTAAACCGACGTATGTGAGTCTATTGGACAATATCAGACTCGTCAACCTAGAGAAGTTCGAAGGCGGGAGAGTTGCCAGTCTGGAATAAAGGAAATGCGGGAGCTTACTGAGAAACTAAGCAACGTGCTAAAGAGTTACAAAAATCGTTAAACCACAGAACACAGTTAAATCTTCTAACCCACAGAATCTCTCACGCATGTTTTAGTTTATCACGCATTTTGCGTGAGAGTTGACATGTCTGCAATATAAAGTTGTTGAAGAAATATTTTTATACAATTTTAAAATTTATTATATATCCAAGGAGTAGATTATGGAAGCGGCCGTGGAGATAAAGTACCATCCCGGCATTTACTTGTACGTCAGGAAAACAGTTTTTTTTTAGGACTGACGATTTAAAGATTCCAACCCAGGTCTTCCCAACTGCTGAACGAGCAAACTACCATAGCTCCAATCTCCATTTATTATCACTCAGCTTATACATATAACAACATTCATATTTAAATATATTTCCTTTGTATATATTTCAAATGACATAAAAAGAAAAGCAAATATTTTTTCTAAGTGGTTGTTAGTACAGTTATACCTTATTTGCAGTTTCGCTTCTAAAAGTTGGACGGTATCAATGCCAGTTAAATATATTCATATATGGAGGTAACTTTTTCTAAAAGGTCAGTTTAATGACAGACCGTATCTCTTGCATAATTCTCTGAAAGGAAATGTACGTAATACATTTAAGAGCTATTAGCGTTAAATTTGTCCTTTCTTTTACATACCAAAATATACTCCTTCCTCATATTTTCATCTTTGGAAAAAGCATGACATCTAACATCTTTATTGTTAAGTTCTGTATTTTTACAGTTTGCAATTGCACATTTGTTATTATTATTCATTATTTAAGCACATATGTCCATTTTACAATTTATATACACACAATAAAGTATATAATACACATATATACACGAAATAAATTTATTTAAGTTCATAGGAAAGCGCACTCTGATAATCTAGCCTGTGTGTTAACCCACGCAGACAGAGAAACTACACACAGGTGTCCAAACCGTGACGTCATTGAAAGCGACTCCGCAGTTGAACATCAGCGCGCGTAACATAAGGGCCTACCTAATAATACTTTAGCTATCTTGGTGACCAGGTTCTAAACTTAACCCGGTGACCCGGTCTTCACCAGAATAACACGGGACCCAGTTTTGACTGAAATCACCAGACTTACTTAACTCGGCGACCTGATGATTAAATCTTGACACATTTGACCCGGTGGTCAAATATTAACCCGGTGACCGGTTTTGTTCCTGTTAATTGAACCAATCAATATTGTAATTTGTGAGATGCCTTGGGAAGTGATCTTGTGTACGGAAACTTCGTCTTTTGGATTTTTAAAAGTTTTTAATGCTTTTTATAATACTTACTATTTTAACTACAAAATTCTTGGCTTTCCTATGGGAGTATTTGCACTCTATCGGCAGTATTTTTATCCTTTCCAGGGTTATAAGACTATTTCCATATTTTATTGCCACTGGTAGGAACTATCCGGGATTTGTTTGGTTTGGCTTTAAGAGGGCTATTTTGTATTTGTCTAAATTTGGTTTTATCTCACATAGTTCCTTCTGGTAATGCCTATCCAGGTTCTCCCTAAAACGTTTCACGGCCTTTATAATGGCGAAAAATATTCGGTGTAGATATGAGGTAGAACAAAACTCCCTTCTTTTCGATTTCTAGTTCATGTATAGTTAAATTCTTTTTCAGGTTATAAATGAGAGATCCATGGGTTTTGATTTTCATGGTTGTTTGGAGCTTTGCTTTCTCTTCTATGCTGTTGATTGAAGAAGAATTTTTATTATAATATTTTGATTGTCTGAAAAACTGTTTTCGCTTTCCTTAATGCTTTGTTCTTCCTGAAAAGACTATTTATGTTTATATTTGCAGTTTACTTCCTGTGAACTTGAATTTCATTTATGCCATTTAGTTTACTTCTGATTTTTTCAAGATTCCTAACAGGTCTTATATGGTGTCCCTTCTTGGACGTCTCGTTGTCAGTGTATGCTTGTCACTCTGACGTGTTCTCTGCCTTTTGGTAGTAGACGTCTCATTTTTCTTAGTGTTGTTGATTGTCTGCAGCTTTCTCTTCCGGAGTCCAACCCGATAACCTCTAAACCAAAGCGGGCTTTGCCATCTTCCAAAGTGAATTACTATCCTTCTTCTAACTTCTGTAGAAACTGTTTGTAATACTTAGTAACGGCCTCGTTGATACTTAATATCGGTTTCCACATAATATCTCCTGGCAAGTGTCAGGTTCCTTCATAGAACAGTAGGCCTTAATCTGTTTCTGTACGGATGTGTACATTATGTGTTCGAAACTGACTGATGTTTTGCTGAATTCAACCCAAATCAAGTCAGATTCCTGGATTCTTATTAACGGTCTGCCAGCTCGTATTCATTTTCTGACCTCTGATTCGTAGTGCTGGGCAAGGTGGCGTTTCTATTCTTCATGATAATATCTCACCCTATAATTTGGTTAAGAGGGACCAGGTTTGCCCCTGTTGGCTTGCTTGGGGGTTTCCTGTTCGCGTCGACCTAGCTATATCGCTTCTCTCTTCACTGTTTCCTTGTTGTTCAGCCTCTATGTACTCTATGTCGTCCGAGGTGTCGTTCAGATCCGGCAGATCCATGAAGCTTCAAAGGAAACCGAAAATCCGATAAAATCGTACAGGAATCCAATGATGGAGTCAATAGGAACCAACTTGTTGAAAAATGTACACATAATGTACACATCCGCACATAAACAGGTTAAGGCTTACTGTTCTATGAAGAAACCTGACACTTGGCAGGAGGTATTCATATAATACACACACAGAGTGTACAGTGTACACCTCAGTCACATAAAAATAAAAAAATAGAAAAGGTCCTAGATAATGAACACAGTAAGCTGACAGCCACATAGAGAACTCGTGTATCATACCGGACACATATAGTGGAAGTTGATCAACTACACTTGTCAATGAGGCAACCAGAACTCAAACGGGTTAAGGGGCCAATTGGTCATACAAGATTTGGGCGGGGTCACCGGAACTATGGTTGAGACCCGGTCTGTTCCGATTTTGGCGCGGTGACCTCGATGGGGAAGCAGAGATTTAATTATTTCCTTATTATACAATGTCGTGTTTGAATACTCTTTCTTTTTCGAGATGACCAGGAGCGGGGGTGTTATCCCCAGAGCAGGAAAAGTACGACGCCAAAAAGTTCCTAACAGTGGTAATAAAATATGGAAATAGTCTCATATCTGCGGAAAGAATGAAAATGCCACCGATAGTATGCAATACTCCCCTAGAAAAGGCAAGAATTTTGTGGTTAAAATATTAAACAATATAAAAAGCATAAAAAACCTTTAAAATTCCCAAACTGAAGTTCACGTTCACAAGATGACTTCTCAAGGCATCTCACAAATTACTATTTTGATTGATTCAAATTAGAGGAACAAAACCGGTAACCGGATCAAATAGATCAAGATTCAACAATCGGGTCGCCGAATTAAGTCAGTCTGGTGATTTCGGTCAAAACCGCATCCCGTGTTATTCGAGTCAATATCGGGTCACCGGGTTAAGTTTAGAACCTGATTACTTTAGGTTCGGGTCATGCCGAGTTACCTGGTCAATAATGTAGCCCGGTTTCAGCTCTGGAGACAACAGCTGTAGGGGTGACATCCTCAAATAGAAGATTAATGCTAGGTGATGATAGCATATGGCTCGCGATTCAAGCTTGGCCCAACACGGTGAAATATACAGAGTTTATGTAAAAATGTTTGAATCAATATTCTGTGTTGTTTCATTTTCTAAATTATAATTGGATGATTTAGTCCAAGTTTTCATACTGATTTTGGACGCCATATTGGATTTCCAGAGCAATTTTGACCTTGGCAACCATGACATTTAAACACAGCGTACTTTATTCAGTAAGACTACTCAGGTTGCATAATGTATTTAATTCCTCAGGACTATTTTATAAGGAACAAGTCCAGTTTAGGGCAGCAAGAGTATAAAAAGAACTAATTAAATTCTACTATGATCCTATACAAGTAAAATTTATTAAATTTCGTAATTGAATGTAATCTAATCCAAAAAGTATAAGAGAATACAAAAGGGAAGCTAAACTTTGCTTACTCTAAACTGTAATACAAGAAAAAAAGGTAATATAAACGTTTTTAAAAGGTTTCTGATAATTGTACAAAGATATGAGGAAAGCCATACATGTCTATAGTTCAAAGCATAATTGAGTAAAGCTCTGTTGTGCTTGTGGTTCCTGAGCATTTCCAGCAACTGGTTATATATGTATAGTTATTCTACAGATTCTTCTAAACATCTGGAGATATCGACCACAAACTGCTGCATAGAATGTCATACACAGTTAGAACCAAAATGGGTAAGGTAATTCTTGTTCGTTTCAAAACAAAGTTAACTTCTATTCAGAATCTCTATTTGCAAAGAGAAGAACATTAAATTATGTTGGAAAAGATTAAAATATCTAAACACATTTTGCTAGGTAGGAGTACACTCAGTACACAAAACAATAGTTATTATATGTGTATATTTTATACAGATTGAACGAGGTATATTAAAGTTATTTAACGCTCAAGTTTTATGTTCCACAGTCATGCATCATTGCTATCATGGTAAATTTTATTTGAATAGAAGGTAGGGATTAAAATTTATATAATCTTATGCAAACTTTTAGACATTATTTTATTTTATATTGTATGAAATTTGCGTTGGCTTTACATGTCAATGTCTTCTCTTAATTAATTAATGATATCATTTCGCTAGTATGTAATATAAATCTTAGTAATTCTTTTAAGTAGAGTTTTATTGTGAAGTTTGGTTGCTATACACTGAATAACTACTAGAGATTTATTTAGCTGTAAGCGTGTGCCATCTACAAACAATAATAAAAAGCAGTTACGAGTACGTACGGTGATAATCGACTTATTCTAACTTTAACAATAGTCGCTGTACCTTCAATTATTATACATCACTCTGATCAATGTATTTTCAGCTTTAACATGCATAACGTTAATAAATCAATATTGCAAACTACTAGCAGTTACTTTAACTAGAATATTTGTCATTGATTTAGCTTTATATTTAAAATATTTCTGAATGTAAGTGGAACAAACTATGAAAACTTTCTTTACTTAAAAAGTATGTGGTTCCTTAAACGAACGCTTTTATAATCATTAATATTGATTTCTTTTTAATGGAAATAGCAAGAGAAAACAACACTAGCTTTAATGCAATGAATAATTACACGATTTTCCTACGGTGCTGGACGAAAAAAGAACAAACCCAATAGAAAAGCCAGACTTCCGTTTCAACCAGTAATTTCAATGACACGTCATCGCAAGAAACTATTATTTTTCTATTACTGCTATTAATATTATTACCACTACCACCGCAAGTTCTACTACTTTTAATACGCCTAAAAAATCCAGTATATGTGTATATATAGAAACCCAAATATCTGGGGTTAGTAGCCAAATACATTTTTGGTCTTCAAGTCCCCGTTGTTTGACCCATTTGTACCAAATTTGACATATGCATTGATCCTATATTTTACCATACAATAGTTCTATAGTACATACTTTTTGATTGACTTATACCATTTGTTTGCCCCAGACTTCTTCGTTGGACCATATAAAGATTATGTGTAGTCCTACCATGTTTTTGTGGCAATATATCGTGATATATCAATACCTACAAAAGTACCTTTGACTTCTCACGAGAAGGCAGATGTGTCAGTTAATTAACAAGTTAAATGAATGTTGCGCTTAAGATAGAAAGTCGCTTGCGATGTAGCGGCTGGAAATCATTTTAATGTTCGGTACACCAGAGGAAAGCTACCGTTTTCTACAAACAAAATGCGACTATGGCCATACGGCAGCCAATAGTGGGATTGGCTGAAGATAGACACGAATAAAATTGATGAAAGTCTACAAAAAAATATTAATTTACTCACTTCACTACGCAGGCGAAACAAAGATAGTAACGAAGATGACGAAACTTTGTAAGTACGTAAAAAAAATCAAACGTAAAGGAAACTTAGCGATAATTTCTGTTATATTGTGAATAGCCTTTGTGTGTGTTTTTTTTTAAAAAAAGAAGAAATAACAAACCGATCTAGTAAATGAAAAGAAGAAAAAAGTAAAAACATAATTGATTTCGAAATGACAGTTGCGATACACCCGAGAGCAAACAAGAAAAGTAATCTTGTATAAAAGTAGTTAATTTCAGGAAAGTCATCAAATCCGTAAAAACAGGAAGAAAAAAAAGAAGAAAATATACTAAGAGTGTTCTCAACATGTTGATTTAAAAGTTGGACGAGAGAAAAATTCAATTTCCGCTTCCAAATCAAAATTAGAACACCACAAGCCTTCACTATGCTGAGAAAGGAACGAACAAAACTAAAAAAAATAGTCAGAAAAAAAGTTGAGAAAGAGTGGGATATTGCAAATTGGATACTGGTAAAGGAACAAGCACACGCATTTACAAAGTCAACTGACTTTCGGGCAGGCCTATCGTATTTCTAAATAAATAAATTAAAAAGAGAGAGGATCTCATACAGAACTAACTTCAGAATTTTCTACTTCTAAAGCTATCCCATTCAAATTTAAAGGCAGAGGACTCTTGGAGCTTAGACGGTATTCACGATAACTCCCCCTCTCAAAATTCAACAAAAAATTTTACTACATTTTTTCACGTAAATTCAATAGTGTTAGTTGGTTCCCCTGCTGGAATCTTCCAGCATAGTAGCACTGAAAATCACTTTTAGATATATAAAACGTACATGACGAAATTTATAGTTTTCTTTTACGCCTGATGTATTTTGTTTTTTTTGCTAGTCAGTGTTTGACTAGCACCTGCCAAAGGCGTATGCAGATTTTTTTTTCGGAACCATTCACCATCACTCTTCTCTAAGGAGTGCCCGCATGGAAACAATGTGGGATAGAAAGTTAACAGCACTTTTGCGTATGCCCACAGCTAACCGGGGACTGAGCTCTCCCGCAGCTCACGCCTCCCGGCTTCCTTTGGACGCACCGTGCCCTTCTTGCACACCTCGCTTCGCTTGGTATGTATCCTGCCCTTGTTTATTTATATACATCCTAGCGTTTAGTGACCTCTATTTGATATAATAAATCACTACTTTTATTAAATTTCCTAATGCGTATATACATTAAAAACGAAGGAAGTTAATTTTCTTTTTAAAAATGTGTAAAAGTAATGACACCAGGATTTGATCCTAGGATCTCTTGATCAACTTCTCGATACAATAACTACCAGACCAAGCTGTGAGTTGTGGAAAAAGCACTTGTAAGTTAGTACGAGCTTTGCACCTGCGCGAGAGTGGGCCACGCCTTCTTTCCACGTGTGTTCTGCTTAAAGAGGAGTGAGGGCGAATGTTTCTGAAAAAAAAAATTCTTGAAAAGGGTACCTTTACACCCTTTATTTGTGGAAGAGGAGTTACAAGAAAAGAGACTTTCAGGAAGGTGAGAATGTCTAGCAGGTGTTTCACTACTTTATTTAACTAATGTTCAATTTCAATATTTGCCGCTATAAGCTTTGCTTATAGTCATGGTGATTATAGGATCAGTGATGATGACGTGAAAGAGATACGAACACTACCACGACACAAACATTGAAGACAGACAGATGAATTATGGTCTTCTTGCCCAGTGGCTTCTCTGCACTGATGTAAGACGTCACGTAGGTGCGTGATGGTATGATGAATGAGAAGAAATCTATGGAGTCAGCCCAAGAGGATTGTTATGGACGAGAACAAACGGGCCGAAATAGGTTGCTAGGAGACTGAAATTTAGGACCATGCGGGCTGCAAATTGAAGGTGGTTTAGTACTTCTTTGCGCTGAAAGGGATGTGATGAGCGTAAGGAATTGGTCTATGGTGATAGGTTGGGAGGTGGAAGTTCTGGGTGAAGTCTGTGGTTTTAGTTCTGGGATTCGTATAGGTACTACAAGTCTATTGTTTTCAGAGTTCGGTTCAGGGCAGATTTTGCATTTGTAACTGAAAGTTGGGTGTTTGTCGCCATAGGTGTTACATTTTGGAGGTTGGTGGAGGTTATTGCAGTCTTTTGTATGGTTGGGACCGGTACAGTAAGCACATATGGGATTATAAGGACAGACTGAAGTAAGGTGGGAGTTGTTAAGCTGGCAACGTTCACATTTTAGAGGTAGAGGTGGTGGAGAATGAGAGGGTACGACTCTTCAACGTCTTTGGTATATGTATGCTCCTATCTGTAATAGATCGTTGATAGTCTCTTGCTGGTTGGTTAGTATACCGATCATGTAGTTTCGAGTGCCTGTTTTTGTTTTGATGCGAATACATTTTGTTATGATATATCCCTCGGTCTCTATTCCCTGTTCTACTTCCTGGCCTGTGATTATTGGATCCACACCACGAATTGCTACCGATAACATCTGTGTTCTGCGTGGTAGTGGCGTATGTTTCAGAGGTCTGCTTTCCATTCCTGTTAGTTTCGCGGATGCGATGAAGATCTGAAAACTGTGCTTGTTAGATTAGGATTATTGTGGATTTGACAATGATTCAGTTTCTAGTAGGAACTAGCTGAGAGATAGTTTCATGAGGGACATTTTTCAAAAATTGATTCAGAAGCAGTTTGGGTGTTTGAAATTTGGAATCAAAGTCAGTAGAAAGGAATGTGTAAAGTAAGTTGATTGATGATCTGATTGAACGGTGCGATCGGTGAGGTCCATTGATTCACATTTGGAGTCAGATTCGCTGAGGGTGTGCGTTTTTTTTAATTGTGGTGAAACAGATGCAGTGTGGTTTGATCTAGAATTAGAAGGCAGTTGTTCTGTGTTATGTTTATGCTTCTTTGTAGCGCCTGATAATGATTACTCCGGTGTATCTTGATAGACAGGTGGTCATTGAACAGTAAGTGGCAATGAGTGACGTCCTGAGTTTTGGTATTTGTCAGCCATTTTGATGAATTATGATATTGATTGCAAGCCAAGGACCGCGAGAAGTTTTCGTAGCAACACAATGATGGTGATGAAGGAACTTCAGATGTCAATGTCAATATTCTGTCAAGCGGGGGACCCATTTGGATAGTTGCCCAAGATGCACACAATCATTTTACAGTTGTAAACGAAAGTGTGCTCTTGGCTTGCTCAGTCTGGCCCACCAAACTTTTACAATCACAGCGAAGAAAGCACACAAGATGTGGACTTACGGAGAAATTAAAATCTCTGGCAACTACACACAAACTTTAAAAACAAAGCTGCATCGAATTACCAGGTAAATATATGATGTTATTTTTAGAAGAGACCTAAAGTCTCAATCGTTAACCACTGAAGTAGCTAGCACCCACTTAAGGCTAGTAACGGTGAAGAGGTTATTTTGGATTGCAGGTGGGCTATGGGATGTATAAAATTTTTATTTATCCTTTATTTGGTTTAAATCTCACAACTTGGACGTTGTAAGCATTTTACTTATAACAATTTTGTTGGTTTACATCATCTGCAATGTAGATGACTAATAGATGATGGGAATAAAGTTAAATTTAACGCCACAAACATTAAAACAAACAGATAAAGATGAATCTGGTTGCTCAGAGGCAACTCTGAGCGCAATGAGTAACGTGTGAGCATTTGTTGTACACTAATACAGTCAATGCAGTTATGGCAAAAAGTGAAATGAATTGTAGTGAAAATAATGGTTCAATATGAGTAGTCATATGTTACACAGTAGTTTCAAGTGGGTTGGTGTGGTTGTAGATGGAGAGGCCTGAGTAGGTTGGTTGAAATTGATGGTAAGAATTGTGCGTGATGAAAATTGGAGTTAACTTAGGACATTGGTTTGAAAAGGGTAGAGATTTTGCAAGGTGATGCTGATAATAAAAAGAAACTGGTCTATTATAATGAGTTGTGAGGGGAAAATTATAGTTGGGTTGGATGCTATGGTTTCTGAAGGTCGGAGCAGTAATACAAGTCCTGGATTCTCAAAATTAGGTTCAGTTCTGTCTCTATACTTGCAGTATGTGGGATTGTGTTTGCAACAGGTATTAAATTTGGGTGGTTAGTTTAAGTTAGAGCAGTCTTTGGTGGTGGGTGGGCCAGTTCAGTAGCCACATTTAGGAGTGTTTGGACAGTTTGAAGTATTATGGTCATTATAGGTCTTGCAGTATTCAAATCAGATAGGTAGAGGACGCCGGGAATGAGAGGGTTCAACACGGTATCGTTTTCTATAAATGAAGTAAGTAGGTCTGTGGTTATCTCTGAATGATGAGTGAGGACGCGTACCATGTAACTAGATGTTGCGGTTTTGTTTTTGATCCTGATGCATTTCATAATAGTCTGTCATTCGGTCTTTAGCTCCTGTTCTATTTCTTCGTCTGTTAAATCCGGATTCACTCCTCGTGTAACGACGGAAAGTATCGGAGGTCTTCGTGGATGTGGCTGATTCTGAAAATGTGGAGTGTCAAGTCGTACGTATTGTGCACATGGTCCAAAGATTTCCAGGCGGTATTTGTCTGATTTTCTTGGCTAAATTAGGTTCACTAAATTTTACAATGATGCCATTTCGTGTAGGGATGATCTGGATGATAAAATCTCGAGGTACGTATTTTAGAAAGTGTAGAAAGAGCAGTTTTGGATTTTGCAGGTTATGATTAAATTTGGCCAATAAGAAAGAATTTGTTGAAGTTTTAGTAATGCCGGTGATAGAATCTTCGTAGACGCTGTGTTCCAGGCTATGGTCGGAGTCAGATTCGCTTAAGGTATGTCTTTTCTTCGATGGTGATGAGCGTTCAGAATTGTCATTGTTTGGTGAACTGGGGAGCGTCCAGAATTGTCACCATATCAATAGTTTGTTGGTCAGTGCTGCGTATTGTACTTTGGTTTTGATAGTAGCTGAATAAGACAGCGATTCTTGATATGGTCATCCTGAGACTTGCTGTGGCAGACGATGGCTTCCGGTTGGATATTGATGATGAAATATGATGAAGAGATTGATGGCTGTCAGAAGGATCGCCCAATAAGGCGAAGTCCACGTAATTTAGGAAAATGAGATATTACGTTCATTGGAATAAGGTATAAATCTAAATCTAACTTGAACAGGACTTTGATTTGAATTTAATAACTAAACAGAAATATCAAGTAAGGTCTTATTGAACATTTTAGGAATCTGAGGTATTATATATATATTTATGGTGTGTATGTGATAGGAAATAGGGTATAAAGAATGGAAGTGATTTACGAAGTTTTGATGTGTTTCCAGATTTCTAAGGACGATTTTGTTATATAATAATTATATGTTAGTACTTCTATTTCTTATGTTAGTACAGCATAGGATGGAACATCTTCATTAGTCCGAATGATCGTTGTCAGTAGCTTCTGCTTTCCCTGCTTAGGTCTTAGAGGGCAATTGGAAGCCGGATGTCCCTGCCTACGGCATGTAGCTCAATCATTATTATTGGGTTCGATGGATCATTTGAAATTTGGATGACATTCTACATATTTATAACAATGTGGTTTGTGCATTTTAGTTCGTCATGATATAGCATGCAGTTTCGACAAGGAACCGGTCTGACTGTAGGCCTGCATTCCTCCACCTTGTATCTGTTAAAACCTACTGTAATTCCATTTGTCAGTGAGTGACTCACCAATGTCGGAACTTGGAGGAAAAGTCGAGCCAAAGGAAGTTGTCTCCTGTCATTTCGAATTCTGGTAGCACTAGTAATTGGAAGTTTGTTTTGCCATAATTTTTTTTAGATCTAGCAAATGTAGTAGTGGTTTTTACTTTAATTTGATTTAATAACTTTGTATCGTATTCAGTCATTTTAGTTTTTTTTATCCAAAATCTGTATCTTTGAAGCTTTGTAGGAATTTTGATTTGCTTTGTTTGTTTTGAAAATTGAATTCTTATATCGGAGTTTCTTTCAATGGTTAAAGTCGTTAGTTATATTCCTGGTATCTTTTCTATTATACATAATTGTTGTAAGGATAAAGTTTTTGTTAGTTCTTGCCTAAGGATGACTTCATATTTCTGGTCTATTGACTCATTATTTTCTGCTTCTGTAGGAGCCCCTCGATTAACGTTTTAAGAAGTTTTAGGTTTGTTTACTGTTAACAGGTTCTTTATCAGGAGAAGCTTTGGTTGTAGATACGTTATTTGTTTCTTTACAGATTATGGCCTGGCTTTAGAAACATATTGTTATAGTGTTGCTTGTTCTCAGCAACAATGAAGTGATTTTGAACAATAAACAGAACAGAAATTCTAAAGTCGTCACAAAGAAAGCTTTAGAAAGTTACTAGCTTTTTCCTCTGACAGACTTAACTGTCTAGGTTTGAATTTGTGGGAAAGTAAACAAGGAAAATTATATTAGGGATATAGTAACCCTTCTGCCATCTACCGGTGATCTATTTATACTAATGCACTACTGTAAACAGAAAACATTTTTAAATAAATACCTTCATTAAGATGAAGTTTTCACAATTTTTTTGCCCAAGGATGTATGCAGGTTTTTAATTTCCATGTTAAAAATAAGTATTCTACCAGAAAGCAGCTTTCTAATCTCAAATAACGTGATTTCAAACTGAATTACATTGCTTTCAATCATTTGAAAGTGGTATTAAGGTTCTAAGGACATAGGATTATCTTTAATAGGATTATAAATCACTGTATTTCCAGTGAGAATCGAACAGGAGACACTTGGATTACAAAGGGACAAACTTAACCACATTTCATTGCTACATGGTTTAAAAGAACTATACACAGTTTGAAATTATTACGGGATAATATACCAAACAGACTTTGAATAACATTGCGTTAATCCAAAAGAATAAAACAAATATCTTCAAAATCATATCATAAAACTAATAAGATTACATTTATGTAACTGAGATGTCGGTCTGTACATAACCTACGGTTTTAGTTAACGTTACAATAAACGTAAATATGTTTTCATATTAACGCTTTAAGAAACTGACTCGTAAAGTTCGAAGGTGAAACCTTAGAAGTTAATTAAGGAGTTGTTATGTAACATGGAATAATAATTACATTGGTGAAAGCTCCCGAGAAAGTTATTTTAGGAAAAAAAGCATTTTACCCTTGACCTTCTAAACTGTTTACTAAAACTCTCATTTCTAACAAAGTGTTTTAAACTGGGAAGCAGAAAATAATAGTCACACGACATATCGATTTCTTTGAGCTTGAAATATTATTACGCTAAAAAGGAGAAACCTGTTGATAATATTACGTAACCAGGTGCTACAAAACAATGGTTTATTTATCTAGAAATAAAATCTATATACAGAATTTATCGACAAATAACCCCATTAAAAAAACACAATCATTCAATTAATTACTCCACAAAAACATAGGACATTATCTGAAATTCCAACAGAAACTATGGCAATTATATACCTAACAAAAAAAAAAGAGTATGAACAAGAAACTATCAAAATAAATGCCGTTTCCACCATTATTGCAAATTATTATCTGTTTTGGATGGGATTTATGTCTAGTACTTTTAGGAGCCATTACAAATGTCGCTGGGTTCGATACTAGCTATCAACCATCATGGTTGAGTTTTGTCAAGATGTTTTTCTCAGTTTCATCAGGCAAATACCGCAATGGTACCTTTAACATAGACCCTGGTCTACTTCTTTCCACTATCGTACCAGGATTGAGCCATAAATGCCTAAAAGCCGTAATTAAGTTCAAACCGTCCATGCTCTATCCGAATAAGAACGACTTTATTTCTGTTCCAAAGGATATATCTTCATACATGTTGATGTTTCTGTAAGTTGGACCAGTTCAAGGCAGACCAGGAAATGTCAAACGTTGAAAGGATGTACACTCATATAACTGTTGTACACTAATATTCTTCTTTAATTTTCTTCTGGGCTTACATACTAAAGCACTTAAAATTTTTAATAATTAATGCAATGGCCCATTACGAAAAATTATTACTTAAGTCTTGACGTTACATCACCGTGTTATCAACGTCTAAATGTCAGGAATAAATATTTAGAGAGTGGTTGGTGAATGGTAGATGAGCAGTACTCAAATTACAGCCTTGATATTGTTCATGACTGAAAAATACTATATCGGTGAACCTAGACTCGTCCTTCAAAGAGTGTCGAATATCAAAAACTGATTTATGGGTTAGACTTTATTTTAGCTCAGTCATCGTAATATCTACAAACGATAAATACATATAATCACAGTATATCCGTTTTCCAGTTTTTTTTTTCTTCATAAAAGTAACCACTAAAGCTGAATGGTTTCTTATTCTGTATTTCAATTGCTTATGGTTCTATAGTGGTTACCTTGTCATCATAAAGAATGTAACGGCAGACAAACTGTCTTCAGCGCGTATGTTTTGAGATAGCTACCTGATTCTTATATAAGGTCCTTTATATTCACATATAAGGGCATATATGAAGTAGTAGTACATTAAAATAAGCTAAAGCTGCGATTCCACTAATAATCCCGAAGGCTCCGAGGTTCTCTTGATAAAATAGACACACAAACATGCATAATTGTTGAATAGGTTGGCGACACTGACAACTGAGATGCTTGGGAATGGGTACACCTAGAGTATATTTCTATTGTGTTGAATAACATTGATAACTAGTTTATTTCAAATTCGTGTAATGTTAAGGAAGCGTACTGAAAATATAATTTTAAAGTACGATGGCAACACTGACAACGCGGGTACTTGGGGACAGTGACACCATCAGTATTTTTCTATTGTCTCGAATAATGTTTATGCAAAATTCATACAGATGCGTCCAAATGTATTAAATCAAATTTGAAAATGGAATTTTAAGGAAACTAAGTTGGTAACACTGGCCCACTGCGCCAGTG
>JAGDQP010042713.1:0-15555 GCA_022664845.1 Lepisma saccharinum
ATTCTGCAATTCTTCTAATTTGTCCTCTCCTGCAAGTGACTGACAGTTGAGAGTCGCCACGTATAGGTTCGTTCGAGTTGCCATGTAAGTGTCCTGGCAGTCTACAGTTCCAACCCGGGCATTTTGACCCTCTGATTTCCTGCAGGACTGACCGCTGCCAGTTGCATTCCGTCCTACGGGCAGTAAGGTCCTCCGAGGCTGTTTCTTTACTTGTACTGGGACAGGACCGTGAAACCAGTACTGTCGGCCCAAAAGACTTCTGCCACTAACTGGGAGGAGATCCCTAATTTTTCTTGCTAAGGCTTAAGGGAACCGACCGGGGTAGACGCCTGATGTCCAATCCATACTTTCCCGTCGTGGGGCCTATTAGTACCCAAACAACTACTTTCCGAACGAAAATGGATGGGCTGCTCAACAACCCGCATTAGCAGACAGCGTGGTGAGTCAAACGTCAGCACCCGTCCTTTCTTTGCACATGATGGTACAAGTAAGGAAACAGCCTCGGAGGACCTCATTACCCGGAGGACGGAATGCAGCTGGCAACGGCAGCGGTCAGTCCTGCAGGAAGTCAGAGCGTCAAAATGCCCTGGTTTGGGCTGTAGACTGCCAGAACACCGACACGGCAACTAGAACGGACCTATACGTGGCCACTCTCAAGTCACTTGAAGGAGAGGACAAATTAGAAGAATTGCAGAATGAACTTAAGAGGATTAAGTGCGACATCATAGGACTATATGAAGTGTGGAGGAAGAATGAAGAACAGTTAGAACACCGGCAGGGCACACGTTCTACTTCAAAGGAACAGAAAATGGAAAACCGAGAGGCGTTGGCTTTATAATTAATAAAGACCTGAAGACACGGATCACAGAAATTGTATGAATTTCAGATAGAATCGCACGGGTAGTAATAAAGATAGATACAGTATGGAAATTATACAAGTATATGCTACAACCACCTCACACCCGGAGGAGGAAATCGAAGACATATACGAGGAGATACAGAAGATATTGGAAAGTAGCAAATCGCATTACAAAATTGTAATGGGGAAACTTCAATGCGAAAGTGAGAACCAAGCAGAGAAGTGACACGAAAGTGGGAAACTTTGGATTTGGCAAAAGAAACAAGAGAGGAGAGAGGTTAGTGGAATTCTCAGAAGCCAACTTTCAAGAGACTGTTCATTTCCAATACATATTTCAAGAAACCGCCCCAGAGGAAGTGGACATGGAAGGTCCAAATGACACCAAAAACTAAATAGCCTACGTTGTATCGAATAACAGGAAAATCTGCAAGATGTGTGTGTTCTGAACAGTTTCAAAGTCTCGAGTGATCATAGGATGGTCAGATGTAAGCTGAAACTAAATACTAGACTTGAGAGAAAGAAGCTTATCAGATGAAAACCGCCAGTTTTAGATTTGGAAAATCTAGGGAAAAACAGGGAGACATTCGAGACACAACTAAGCAACAGATTCAGCGCCATGGGAGAGTTAGAGGATGAAGACACTGATAGCAGAAATAAAATACTGACTGAGATAATAAGAATGACTGCCGAGGAAATAGCAGGCACAAGAAAAAAAAGACAGCAAGATCTCTGAAGAAAACTCTTGATGAAGAAAAGAAGAGGAAAATTACATAAAAAGGATTGAGTACATAGAACTAAATAAAACCGTGAGGAAGAAAATAAGAGGATGTACGAAGATATAACAAAAATCTTGTTAGAAATACAATCGAGGGAAACAAGAGCCTGAAGAAAGCCAAACTGCAGCTTATGATAGGGAAAAAGCAAATAATTGCTGTTAAGAGACCAGACGGGACCGTAACACGAAATAAGGAAGAAATTATAAACATATTTGATAATTGCTACAGAGTACTGTACTAC
Source organism: Lepisma saccharinum (assembly GCA_022664845.1). Classification (NCBI taxonomy): domain Eukaryota; kingdom Metazoa; phylum Arthropoda; class Insecta; order Zygentoma; family Lepismatidae; genus Lepisma; species Lepisma saccharinum. The sequence goes on from JAGDQP010042713.1 coordinate 1,877, forward strand.
TACGAGGAAGAACTAAGAAATAATTCAGAAGAAAATGATGGAGAAGTTCCACCCGCAATGAAAGAAGAAGTGGATGAAGTATTTCGAGGGATGAACGGAAAATCGCCAGAAGATGATGCACTAACAGCAGAGATGTTTAAATGGGAAGGTGAAAACATGAAAGAGGAACTTGCTAAATTATTCTCGATGTGCCTGATGAAGAGAAAAATACCCAGAAGTTGGAATAATGTAGGGGGCACAAGAAACGGAGCAAAGAACGCGTCGAAAACTACACAGCAATTAGTTTACTGTCAGTTCAATACAAAATGTTTACCAGTTATTTTGAATCGTATTGAACGAGATTTAGATTTTAACCACGGAAGGGAACAAGCCAGATTTCGTCGTGGATTTAGCAGACTGGATCACATACAAAACATTGAAGTTATGGAAAGGACTAATGAATATGAACTTCCACTATGTTTGGGATTAATTGATTTTGAAAAAGCTTTCGATTCGGTCTCCTTGGCAGCAGTGCTTAAATCACTTGAACATCAAGGTATCGAAAGTGCATACATCTAGTTACTGCGAAACATTTACTCGACCGCCACGTCTGTCATTAGACTACATCAAGAAAGTGAAAAATTTAAAGTTGGGAAGGGGGTAAGGCAAGGAGATTCAATTTCTCCAAAACTGTTTTCTGCGGTCCTGGAGAGAGTGTTCCAAAATTTAAACTGGGATGAAGTTGGAATTAAAATTAAGGGCGAATATCTTCATCACCTTCGGTTCGCTGATGATATGGTCCTGTTTGCTTCAAGTGCAGAAGAACTACAAACCAGAATGGAAGAACTGAGTAATGAGAGTTCGAAAATAGGCCTTAAAATGAATTTAAGTAAAAGAAAAGTAATGTACAACCAACATGCAGCAAAGAAGGAAGTAAAGATTAACGGAGAGCCAATAGGCACTGTCGATGAGTATGTTTACCTAGGCCAGCTCAAAACATCGAATGTCAAGTTGACTGATGAAATAAATAGAAGATGTAAAATTGCGTGGAGTTCGTTTGTAAGGCTACACTTTATTTTCAAAAGGAAACTACCAATGTGTCTTAAGCGTAAAGTTTATAATCAATGTGTCCTACCCGTGATGATGTGCGGCTGTGAAACTTGGACATAGAATGCGCAAACGACTCAAAGATAGTCACACAGAGCAATGGAGAGGTGCGTGCTAGGAATAACCAGGAGGGACAGGAAGACAAATGAATGGATTCGCGCACAAACAAAGGTAGAGGATGTAATCAAGACAGCGAAGAAGCTGAAGTAGAAATGGGCCGGTCACATAGCTAGACGAACAGATGGAAGGTGGGCGACAAGTGTACTACAGTGGATTCCTAGAGAAAATAAACGACCGAGACGACGTCCAAATGTAATCCAGCGTTTTTCAGGAGGTACATGGATGAGGATAGCAGCAGACCAAGATATGTGGAAAGGGGAGAGGTCTTCATCCAGCGGTGGATAGAAAACGGCTGAATATGATTGTATATATATATATATATGGACTTAAGTGCGAGCGATCCCGGGTTCGATTCCCGGTTGTGGCTCAAAATTTCGGTGTTGACGCAGCATCATGAGGGCAATTGGGGAGCTGCTGTGAATAAAAGATAGTGGCCATGACAGTTGAGAGCTTCGGCTCCTCTGGTCAGCGTGGGAGCAGTAGACTAACTCCTCCATTCAGGAGAGGTCTCATGCGGTAGTGGACTGAATATGGCTGTAAATTATTAATTATATATATACATACACGAAGAAAACTGTCTTTTTCCAACTTTGTCAATTACACCTACAATTGAATAACGTGAATTATAATTATTTGGCTAATTTATAATATAATCAAGCCCAGAAACAGCCCTAAAACGCTTCAGAGTAATAATCTAGTTAATGTGTCAATTCTGAAGTTACGATACATTCTATTTTATTGATCTCGTTTAATGAGTACACGGCAATGGTTGTAGCCCACAGGGAACAAGAGTTTGTTTCTCCCATTTATTTATTTATCTTCTTACTCCTGCTTTTGTCACAGGTTTTCATGGTGAAAATTTGTTAGATTTACAATTCTACTTACACCAGTTGGGTTCACAAAGTAGTATGAAGATTCCAATCCGAACTCTACATCTCCAATCAACACGATTCAATTAATTTCCTACTGAGAATTTAGCAATAGTTAGTTCTAATTTTCAAGTAAGTGTCCGTTCAATTTCCAACATATTTGTGGAATTGTGGGGAAAGAGTAACATTAATTTTCTTCACCCAAGGCCCAAGATTGTCCCCGTTGAATCCTTCCATGTTTCCAAATAAGTAGTATTTGACACACTTTAGTTTGTTAGAAGAAAAAAGTCTTAGAAAAAGCCGCGCTAATTAGGAACTGACCCCGCCAGAGAGTGTTTACCCCCAAAGTTTCGACAGACCCCTCCCCAACATTTTTTTTTTCTGTGAAAATACGATAGAAACCATAGAAGACTTGACTTACACCCACCCAATTTTGACTTGACAGCCCCAAAACTGAAAATCCTTGCGAAAACCCTGATAAAAGATAAGACGCGCCACTGACTGTACTCCTATGGACTCAAGCAAGTACGTAAATTTGAAGGAAGAATGAAACTATGAATGGAAAGTAAGAGTTTCTGGCACTAAAAAGCAAATAAAATATTAAAACAGTATACAAACATTATAATTTGCATTTCGTGATAGAGAACTGCTCATTACTCACATTTGCATACTTCCTCAAATGGAGTCGTTAATATTACTGCTTGAAATCTAAGTAAACATACAGAAGAAACTTCCTAGTTATAGCCTTGCATACTTCATTAGAAACTGGAGAATAACTTTGATGCAGGGTAGTCGGTAGAATATGTAAAACTTTTTTTTTTTTTTTTTTAGAAAATGATTATCTATTCACAAATAGTTATCATACCTACACGCAATACATAGAACAGGTACGTAAACAAGAATATATTTTATTTTAAATATTTAGTACTTCCTTTTAATAAATTTTACAATGGCTCTTCACTTCATTAACCATATTATGTTAATGAATAAAATATGAACTGCCATTGCGTTCCTGTCATCTTTAAATTAACATCGTAAAATAAGGAAGAATAAATCTCTTCCATCCTAAATGGTTTGCGAACCAGCATGCCCAGATAATCGCCGATCCGATTAATACTGCACAACCAAATGTAGCTTAAATATCAAGCTTTATTGATTCACAAGGCAATAAATAAGGCTTGTGTTCTGAAAGACATTTTGTTAAATTGAACTGTCCATCGAAGGGCTTAAAATTATAAGCTTACAGAAGTTCACATACTTTTTTTTTTTTATGTGATTTAACAAACAGGATATATATAGTAGTACGCTACAGGCATCTACAGAATAGGTTCGTTACAAGTTTGAGTTATTACAGTCATAGTAGAGGATAACTGGAGAAGCGTGTGAACAAGCTAATGAGAGGGACGTAAGCTATTCTAGGTACCGTTACTGCATTTGCCCGATGGGACCGCGTAAAACCCTTCAAAGTATTATCAGAGAGAAAGGACTTAAGTCCTTTCTCCCTGCTAGTACCTCCCAGTGAAAACTACCGAAGATAATTTTGAATCATTATACAGATAACCCATGATGACATGCCCTCGTTATATAATTCTGCAATCGCATTGTGTTTGGGGCTTTCTGGATTAATAACACGACTAAGTTAGCTTTTCTTTTTCTCACTGATAATCCACTTAATTAATATTCAATACACATTAATAAATATTAGTCACATCCAAGTTCAATTATTCTTTGCGGAGGAAGAAGTAAACAGCGCCCACGCAAAAAAAAAATACAAACTAACTACTTACGATTAAAGCGTCCTTGATATGACTGGCAGAAAGATTTAACATGGAAACACAATAATAAGATTTAAAAATAGTACAGGCCTCTCAAAACCAGCAGCATATTTTTAAAAAAAAAAAGCAAATAAATGTAGCTTTAACTGAAAATAGTCAGTAAAACATGAATCATTCACAAAAACAAACAACTGCATTAATCTCAGGTTCGTATATAGAGGTTGAGTACTTAGCTGAAATTTCTCATAGGCGATTTAATGTAAGTGTACCCATTACATTAAACAAATTGCAACTATCTTGCCAAGTAGAATGCTAAATCATTTTTTTAACGGATAGATATGGCATAAAGTTAATTTAAAAAAAAGCATTTCTGCTCTCACGTGCTATTTACAATATTCTCAGGCCGAAGATTGACATTTATAACGATGAATCCAGTTTTCACATTACTTCACTGAGTTCGCCTCATCAATGTCTCAACTAAGATTTTGATTCGAACATCATTACCAGTAAGTACAATCCGAAAGAGTATTATTTCATTCTGCTTGACGAAGAAAACACTTCAAATTGATCTAGATAACAAGAAGCGTTATGAAATCCCGAAGAAACCGTTATGAAATTACGGAAGACAATAAAATTAATACTTTATTGTGGTTTCACCTAAATGTTGCCTACAAGCTGGCATTTCACTTTATTTTCATCATCTTCAAATTTAAAAAAAAAATCATTTAAATATTCTTGAATACACCAACGTTAAAAATTCACTGCTATGTCATAAGTCAACCAATCTTGTGAACATATAATTACTTTCAATGTTTTCATTTATATCTCCCAAAGTTTGCACCACTGGATGACGAAACTGATAAAGAATGTTTAACTGTTACCATTCATTCTGCCTGACGTAATGCCTTTTAAAACTACATGTACAGTTGGCAACAATGCTGGAACTGAAAAGTTTCACGCTTTTTTTAAATGTCTGTTTTTACAGTAATCCAGAATCAAAGTCGTTCTTCCAACTTATTTCTCGATTCAATTTTAGTAAGACGATACATCTTTCTGAACTTTTAGTTTTTCTAGATGCTGTGGTCAGTGAACGCATGCATATTCTTTATTTCCCTTCCTTCTCCTCTTAGTTTCACATTTCGAGTCAATGTTATTTTACTGCTCCCTTGCACCATAAAAATTAAGGACATGGTAGTTTTTTTTTTCGCTGATTGCCACTCACTCTCCAGAGTGGTTTATACAGATGAGCTGGAAACACGAACAGGGGGTCTACGTGCTCTGAACTTTTAAATCAAACGAAGAACCAGCCTCTTTCATTGTTGTCAGCTGTGGGCAGGTAAATTCACTGTCGTACAATGTAATAAAGGCGACTAGACGTGGGCGTTCTACCGTATTTATCTTGTTTCTACCACACAGTCGTGACTGAAAGTGAAAGTCCAAAAACACATCTCCTCAGCCTCTTGTTAGACCGCGAACATTTCATCAACAATGAGAAACAGCATCGTGTAAGTTAAAGGACGCCATTTGCTTCTCGGTATGTAAGTCAGCATCGTGAGTTGGAAGAACGGGAATACAATTTGTATTATAATACATGCATAACATAATTACATATACAAACAACAAACCATCAGAGTGCAACACGAACAACATACGTCCACAGTCCACACTCGTGTAGAATGTCTTTCATGTGTCTCTCAACAATCTGATCATTAAGAAAGAAAAAAAAAACTTTTCATAAGATTCCATCTCTTATGAATGTATTTTTTTTATACCCGATGATTAGGAGAGTTCTTCCTGGAGATGAAGCAGGTCAGCGACCCCCGCCTAGGCAAAGTGAACCGATTGTGCTTCCCTACCACCTTCAATTGAATCAACATCGAGCTAAAGACCTATAATTTTAGCAGAACTACTTGTCTCACGCAAGGATCCAACCTGGAATAGATTTGGTCAAAAGGCAATGAACATCACTGGTGGACATGCATGTGTGTATCTATCATACAAGTTAAATCTAAATTTGCTGGCCAGATAAAAAGTACGCTCAAGATTGGTATGGAAACCTAATCAACACAAAATCGATTCTCCCAGATCACAGAAAAAAGATGTCACAACTGAGTCCAAATTAAAATAGTCAGATAGCGGTACCTTTCATAATGTATTGAAAAAGCCCGGAAATTAGCTTTGTAATTTGGTGTTGTGTGTGTTTAACAGCATGTGGTTCCAGATCCTAATAGGGCTTATATCTCAAAAATTATACTGGGAGTGCGTTCGACAACCTGTACACAATTTCCTTCCACTTCCTCACATTTCAGGGGGAAATAACATATACAGACAGATGAAAGACAATATTACACTTTTAGAAACTAGGCAAGATCGTCGTTATATTACCCTATCTTAAAGAATGTTTCACAGAAAATTATGACGTCACGTTCTGAGTACTAAAACATCCCAGCTAAGAAAGAAAAAAACTTTGGTAAACTTTATTTTCATATGGGCCAGTCTAGTAACTTTGGACCTCGGCACGTCACGATTCGCCTCTAGCTGTTAAAAGTCACACCCATGCCACTGCCGGGACTCGAACCCAGGCCCTTCGAGCCGATGGCCTACCGCCGCAGACCGCTCGGCCGGCAGCTAAGAAAGGAAGAATACCTTAAAATACGTAAAGTATTACTTTATATCATAAGAATTCAGTAACAAATATCTCGCCAACTTAAGTTGTTATATTTGGCATTCATTTTCATCCAATTTTCAAAAACTGATACAAGTAGAGCTTAGTTTATTATTATTATTATTATTATTATTATTATTGCGTCGAAGGTCCTCTTCAGTTTACCGTCTCCGTGGCCCAATCAGTAAGATCGCGGACTTCGGATCGTCAGTCAATGGAAAAGGACACTGGTTCGGCCATCCCAACAGACTTTATGGAGTTTCCTTAGTTTCACCAGGTAAATATCGGCAAAAACTAAGGGTCATATTCATGAACCACTCCCAAGAGGTGGGTGACTCCCAGGAGCATTAAAATGAAGTGCTCATTTCATTTTAATGCTCCTGGGAGCCACCCACCTATTGGAAGTGATTCATAAATATAACCGTAAGGCTCTGGCCATTATAATTACCGGAAGAGTGTCATTCCTCAGACATGACGGACTTAAACCAAATTTGCCAGTTCAGTCTTCAAATTCTATATTTTTAAATAACGAGTGGCAATGAACTTGTGTCTGGGTACTTCATTCAAACACGAGCGTTCTTCGGAATCCACGTTAACAGCTACTAGTAACTAGTAGGTACCGTTCATGGAGGATACGTATTCGATTACGACAAAAGAAAAAAGAGAGAGAGAGAGAGAGAGCGCGAGCGAGACTGGACTGGAGGGACTGTACTTATTTCCCTTGTATTAGTCTCTTTCTTTTCTTTTCTTTTTTTTCATTTGAAGATAAGAACAACTTCCACAGAACATAGCTTGTCATGCACTTTTACACGTTTCAGACACTTTAGCTGGCCTAGGATGATATGCAATCGTAAGTTAGCACATTAGATCTCACAAGTGACACATACTAATTGGAAATAAAATACGTGACGTGTTATCTGCGTTTTAAGGCATAAGACGTCCTTCAAGACCACTCTTCTAGTTAATTAATGGGCCTTCCGGTTTGTTCCTAGGCGGTACACATTCTGTTCAGTCAAATTATAATCAATCTAGGGCTCGTTTATTCTCAATTAGAAATCGGAGGGGGAAGTTAATTAACATAACGTGTGCATAAATGAGGGTAAAAGTGAGGAAGTTCTTCACTTGTAATTCGAACATAAAGACATGGGTTGGTTGAAGAAATGGTTTGGCTATTTGCACGCTCTCATAACCGCAAAATGAGGGATTGAGGATTTAACAAGCGATTCAACAATTTGCATTCAACAAGCGATTAAATATTATGTGTCATGTCCCCTTTATTACTAGATCATCCTACTACTATTGAGACCTTCCTTCCTCAAGCAATTTATTATCACTTGGTTTCCAGGAAGTAGACAACTATATTTATTTCCATCACAGCACAAAATATTGTGCCATGGAAGTTCGTGTGAGAGCTACTTGGAACAGCAGTTGTCCCAAGTCTTCAGGGATGACATATAGTAGTACCTCAGGAGTAATTTGGGAAAGAGTGTGGGAAAATCAAGCTACCGAAGCCTTTGTTCTAAGTACCATTCCGGTCAGTAAGAACAACAACAACAACAACAACAACAACAAAAAAAAAACTTGAGAGTCGCCAGGTCTCCTGCGTCTGCGGAGTTTTAGCCTCTGCCGGCTCGTAGTCGAAGTCGTGTCCCCGGTGGGTGAGTGATAACGCTCGCTACCTTGTAATCAAGGGGCTCCGGGCGCAATTCCAGGTGGGGACACAAATGGTTCGGAGCCCACGTTAAACTGTAGGTCCCGTCCGTAGTAGCCTACCAGCTCGTTTAGAACGTTAATAACAATTCAATCAATCGTAGTTGAAGTCAGTGAGTGGCCTTTACTATTAGAACATGAGGTGAAGGGGCTAACTTAAACGATCAACATTTCAAGCAAATACAAGGGAAAAAAATAAACTTTTTAAATACATGCTTTTCTTAAACAATTCGTACTAAAAAGTAAAACGTAATTTTGTTTATACATGACTAAAACGAAAAGCACGACTCTTATATACAGTCACTTTATAAATTATTGAATTGGCGCGCCTCTTGCTTTTCTCTTTAGTCATGCATTAGTCATAATTATTTTTTACTTTTTAGTACGAATTTTTTAAGAAAAGTATGTCTTTACAAAGATTATTATTTTGGAGTAATTTCGGTGTTCTGATATTTTCTCTCGAGCTAATGTTTTGATACCCAAATCCTAAAATATTCTGCAACCAGTCAAACACATCGTTGCAGGCTAGTATATATTTTAGAATAAAGAAGTCCACATTAAAATATGATTTTAAAACATATAAATATATAGAAATATATGAAAGTAACAATGGAATATTTTATTGTCACCAGAGTTCCGTCGTTGTGAAAAATTTCATCAATGTATGATGTCGGGAAATGAGTTAATATAACGTTGCAAGATTTGAGGACACCACGAACCATTATGAATTAAAGAAAAGTCTGTAAAAATGTCAACGATTTCATGACTCGGTTTCCTCGTTTCATGTATACCCAAATTCAATGAAAATGGGCAACGAATGCAATTTCTACGCCCGACAAGTTGTACCATATTTGAGACATACAAAATGAACGCTCCGTTTGAACAGATTTACCTCACTTATTAATTACTTCACAGTTTCTAGACACTGCAATTGTCGGACTTGAAACAACAATCCATCGACCATCTTTTATGAATCCGTTATTATCGAATTTAAATCTTGCTTCATTAGGAATTGCAACAACAGACTCAGCAGATGAATTAATCACTCCAAGGGATGTCGAAAATCACGAACTATTTAAAATATAGGAAAGGCGATTTGATGGTACGTTACGTTGAATGCGATTACTTAACATACAGCACCAAACATACTTCATACGTTAACCCCGAGCGCGGACTTCGTGATCAACATAAGTGGGTTCAGTCCACTCCTAGATGAAAGCGCTCTCCCCACTAAATCTCGATGAGTTGACATCCTCATCCATATAGCTCTGGAAGCAGGTATTGTGACCCTGTCCGAAGAAACCGACCGACCTTATGACGAAAATTTTCGATATTTTGATTTTAGTGGTTTTGACATCTTCAGTCAAAACTGACATCTATCTTTAATACTGACAAAGATATAAAGAAGTAAACAGAACATATAGTTTACAAATTTCCTTATATTTCTTTTAAATAGTTCTATTTAGTAACTATTTTATTTTTATTTATTTATTTTAGGTTCTTTATAAATTGATTTAGTTTCTCTCGATCTTGTATTAACATTCTTATTTCCTTAGAAATATATTTCTGTTGATGTAATGAAAGGCCTTATTTCCAAAGGACTACCTTCTGGTGCCGTCATATTTTTTGATACGATGGTTTTCCGGAACAGGGTTTGCTAATTCCTTATGTTGAATAAATGAAGTTTCCGAAGAAACTATGAAGATACTTCGTGATCCCTAGAAATCTCTATATATTTAAATAATCGTCCCACTTGTACCATTTCATATATTCAATTTCTTTATATGGATCGTAAGTGAGAACCGCCAAACTGTGATCCTTACTTGATGTATTTCATGATGTTTTTGGTTGAATAAACCGTTGAAAAGGTGGACATTAAACGGTATTATCAACCTTTAAAACACGTATGTGCTACTGGGGTAAACTCGATTTGTAAACGAAAGAAGTGTTGCCAAACTTTAAATGAGTTTTACTCAAAAAGTTTATTTTCGTCATAAGGTCGGTTGCTTTGGGCAGTCACATGTGCAAAGAATAATATTCTGCTAAATAGGTCTGCAACCAACACATCAATATAGAATAATTCTTTTCATATACTGTACTATAAAAGCAAGAGGGCTGTTGTAATACTTGAGTAATAAGACACCAACACAACCCTTTCTGGTACCAGGTTCATTTGTTGAATATGTGTGAGAGAGCCTACAACAAATCAATACTGGAAGTTTCACTTGTTGGGTATTACTAATCTAAGCAACGAAGCATCTGCCCCTTTTATATTTAGGTTCATAAATTTGTTATTGACAGATAAATCAACGCTTAATTCTGTATCAGAACCAGAACCAAGCAAGTCCAATTCTGACCAAAACGTGATTAATGCATGATCTATAATTATGTAGTTTGTCCATTTAGTTTCTATGTGAAAGGACGTGGCTTTTTTCTTTTTCCCCGAAAACAAAGCTTTATGACTTACGCGGTTCTGGATCTCAGGCACAGAATTGATAAAATCAGAATAGAACTCTTCACATCTCACTATTTTATAAAATAAAAATTGAATGATGAAAAGTTCCATCAGAACAACAAACCACTTCAATCGCACTAATTTTACGTTTCCAACAGCTGGTGAAGTTGCAATAATGCACTGACTTCCGAGACTTTATTATTAGACTCGATAAAAGTTTCAAGGAAATGAAATATGTTTTCACCAGCGGGTTTGTAATTATTTTCTCCTCGAGGGTCACAGAAAAAAAGCCAGCCATTTCATATTAATTCGTGGACAGGACCAAATGTATTGCCAAAAGTAATTCTCTTGTTATGAGAATGAAACACTAACATTGTAACAATAAACGCTTGTTAGCCGCATTATACTAAATTACTCATGAATTGAGAAATACTGTTATATTCAATACAACACCAAACACGACAGAAATAAATCTGAATAAGCCAGCAAACACAACACTTTGAATGGTCACTCTTTCTGTGAATTAATGACTCACCGAAACACTAATAAACACCACGTGCACCGTGAGCAAAGTATTTCCATTCATTCGCAATCATTCATAACAGTTTTATAAATTTTCTTTTCTTCCTACGTCATCATTATTATTATGGGATTACCATGCTTTAACTTCTGTTTTTTTAAATAGGATTTCGGATCAGCAATTCACCATTCCGGATGAAATTTTAATTGACACATGAATCCAATCCATCTTATCCGTAAGAGCATTTCAAATTCCAAACTGAACGGTTCTATTTTTTTTCTGTCACTTGAGAATAGCATGACAGTCGTTCATGCACATATTCTTGCACTGTACACTACAGAGAATGCAATGATTCTGCCGTAAAAAAGAAAAAAATGCATTCCAGTTGCATAATCAAATCCGTTGCTGCACACATTTCTTCCGCAGCACATGAAGTTAATCCTTATAACGTTCCTTAGTACTGAAGTCATGTCTTATCTTGTAACTTTTAAAAACAAGTATACAGCATGTAATGATTAGCAGAACCATTTTCAATTCATTTGCATACTTTCAGCATAGTTCGTAACACTTATTTGTTACAACACACAGAATGCCACGTACTTCTTCAATCAAAATGTTTTCATCATGTGGCCATTAGATGGCACGTTTCTTTCTCTGAACAATGTTCTTTCTTATATAGTATTTCCCTATGAACACTGCTATTTACTTTCTTTACTTATTTATTAAATTTAAATTTATGGATTGAACTACTTTCGTTGAGTAAATCCATCCCAAGTCTGCTTCCAGTAAGAAAATACTGGACTAAACTTGTTTAGATATAGTCATCACAGATGTATATGATGTAAAAAATGAATAAAGAAATATCAAGGTAAAAATATGAAGACAATGCCCCCATACTCAAGATAATAATTAGGGTTCGTGTACGACCAGCATTTTATCATCTTGCAAATAATTATTCGCTAGTTTAATTACTAACTTAAAAAAAAAACGTTGAATTTAAAGAGTTCGTTCCAAAAACGATAAACGAAAGGGCGCAAACATTGTGTATTCTTTGTTCGTTATATGTCTTGGATAAAACACTTTTTATTAAACATATATTCTCCTCTTACCAGTATTTGTCTGGACTCCATAGATATCCATCCTAATAATAAGTGTTAACTCACAATATTTAGCAAGAAACCGTGTGAGAAAAACAGAAAATGTGAACAAGATTCAAACCTACGCTGATACGCAAACACCTACCATTTCGGCAAACAAATGTCTCACCACATACCCAAATAGAAGTTGCGAATTTCCAGGCAATTTTCGGACCCACTAAGTAGGTTTGATCACGATTTAAAATTTAGAATCAGCTGCTATTTATTTCGTTAACACGAGTTCGGGATCAGAAGTACAAGAGACGACTGGATTAGTGATCTACTCAACGCGGGAGGTTCTCCAATGAATGATAAGACCTCTCCATTCATCCCGATTTTGCGAATTTCATTTTGTCTTGGCGTACCGTTTATCCTCCCTAATATTGTCAAAGAGTGGGATTATTCTTCCTCTTCGCCATCTGCTTTGAGAAAGTGGCAATGCCGAAGAAAAATTCTTGGGGGAATCTTTCTGGCAGTGGGTGATGGCGGACACTATAATAACTTTAAGCAGCCTGCAATAAAATAACAGTTTTATAAAGATTCTTCATATATATATATATTGTAGCCTCCTTCTACCGGGAATCGAGGAGGTTGAGTATCATCCTGACATTCGCCTGGTGCGTCTAAAATTCTTACCCTAAAGATACGAATACAGGATGTACTCCGGGGGTTAATTGGTAGCTACAGAAAGGCAAATAAGACTGAAAGGAGTGACACTAGGCATAAATAAATGATAAATAACGCAATTACAAAAAATAGGGGATTTATTGCCCTTTCACAATTTATGGGCTTAATCATAGCTGACGGACAGAATGGATCTCACCAACGACCATGAATAGCTAAACCAAGACATTCTAATCAGAACTCCACTTACCCTGAATCCTGGCCAGACGAGAATGGGTCGACGCTCCAACGGCGGACTTCCAAATCCGGGAGGGACGTCTTCCTGAGCTAACTGGCCTGTTAGCTCAACAGCGAAGCCCAGACATTGAACCACCAGGTCAACGAATGGCTTAAATGGTAGATCAGGGCCCGCACACCGGGCGTCTCAGATGGATAGATTGACGGGCAGAATGACCTGCCTAGAAGAGAAGAGTCGTCTATGATCGAATCAGAGTAGACCTGCTAGTAGTCGTCTGTCAACGCTATCTCAGTTCTCTCTTCCTCCTCTTCTTCTCTTGCCTCCGTATTTATGTCTACCCAAGAATTGTTGGAATTTCTTCCTGGTTGGAGCCATGAACTATGGTGTGATAATTCAAATTGTTTCCCGTCTGGGGATTTCAGTGGCGTTCTCCAAAGTGTGTTACCCCTCTGTCCACAATATATATATATATATATATATA
>JAGDQP010042714.1:6098-16456 GCA_022664845.1 Lepisma saccharinum
CATACACCCTTTATTTTCTATATGATTGCTCACAATGCCTGACATATATGTCAGATTTATTCTTGCGTACTACAAGTGACAGTGTTGCCAGAGTTCCACAAAGTTCAGATATTTTAAAAAAATGTTTGATATTCATCATCTTCTTTTACGGGTTGGGCACGGAGGACACAAAAGTTACCTCCGTGCAATCTGTGTTTCATAAGCTTTCTAAGGATATATATTGCATGCAACTATGACAATTAGCAGGGGTACTAGGACCGCCAACTATTAAGATTAAAGGCACATTGAAATATATCAAGTTTGCTTCCTATGAAGTAACAAATGAATCAACGCTTTTATGTTATATAATTACTTACCTTGCGAAATAGTGTTTAATAGATTATTGATTGCTATCAAGACATTTAATCACTGCGAATCAGGAGTGTATATAATGAAGATATTTTGATTAATATAATGTTAAATTGTTGTTTTGATGCTGACGGGTGTAGCCGCATCGGGTTACTCTTACTAAGGAAGTAGTGGCAGTCGTCACCGGCGCGCCCCACAGACGGCGCATGACGCTGCGAACATTTAGGTATTCTGTATTTTGTTGTTTTAATTATCGTTTATAATATTTAAGGCCAGGTAAAGAAAGAACTTACTTGATTTTTAACAAAGCCATTTTGTTATTTGATTGTTTATATCTGGCGAATAATTAAGTGTTAAATTACAAGAGTTACTGTAGTTTAATGTACGACTCGCATAACCTGACGGAGGAGGTTCTGCTGTGTAAATCGCAACGAGGGATAAATGCAGTGCAGAAACAATTAAATTAAATGAACTAACTAAATAACTAGCTATATGGCTTATGCAATTCACCAGTTCATCGTCGCAGTAACAAACGTTCACCATTGGATTCTATCATGGGCAAGATCAAGTCAGTTTTCATCACGAACACCTACTTGTAATATTGTCCTCCCAACAATATCTCGGTCTTCCCAATGGTGTACTTCCATCCGGCCTTCTAACCAGGATAGAATATAATCGTTTTCCCCCCATTAAAGCTACAAGGCGTGCACACTTTAGACGTTGCGATTTCATTATTTTTACATCTCGTGAGTCGTAGTCCGTTGACTTCGTCATTATGCAGTCTCCTCCATTCTCCAGTCATATCATCCCGTTTCGGCCTGTATATCTTTCTCAAAACCTTATTTTCAAACACACGTAATTATGTTCATCTGTTAGGGTCGTACTCCAACTTTCGCAACCGTAAAGTATTACCGGCAGAACAACCGTTCGGTATATTTTCAATTTCAATTTCCTTTATATTAATCACGATGTTAGAAGTTTTTGGACTGAATGGAAACATGCGTTCCCGATACTAAGCTATTTCTTATTTCTTCCGCTACCTGATTCTTGCTTGTTACGTATGCTCCCAAGTATTTAAATTCGTTTACTTTCTATATGACCTCATCCCTAATTCTTATGTGTTCACTTCCTTCATTCCCTGTGTTTCGGCTTGTTATTATTTATTTTATTTCATCTATGTTTACCTGTAGACCTATCTCATCGCACGCTTCTACTAAGACATTTGTGTTGCTTTGTAATGCATCTATATAATCTCGTTTTAAATCTACGTCATCCGCGTATATGAAAAGTTGATTCAAAACATTCATTTATAGTCCCTTTTTGTCCCCCTTAATTTTTTAAAATCGCATATTCTAACGAAAAGTTAAACCGTAGTGGTGACAAAGCATTGTCTTGTTTCAATTCGTTGTGAATATTGAAACTATCTGACATATTATTACCTATCCGTACACAACTTATGGGGTCGCTGAGACACATCTTCACTAGTTGAAACATTGTTCTTCGAAATTCCAAATCTTATCAGGATACTGTATATCTTTTCCCTTTTGATAAAATCATAAGCTTTCTTAAAATCAATGAATAGCTGGTGAACAGTCTCATTGCATTCCAATTTGTTCTCCAAAATTTGTCACAAGGCGATAATCTGGTCCAACGTGGATCAATTTCTTCTATATCCACATTGGTGATATCCAATTATTTCATCTACGTATACACTTAGGCGGGTTAACATAATATTACTTAATACATTGTAACAGATTGGAAGTAACAAGATTCCACGGTAATTATTACAATCAGATTTAGTTTTTTTGTAAATCGGAACTATTATTGAGGTTTTCCATTCCTTTGGGAGCTCCTCCTTTCATCATATAGCCCTGATCCATTTACGCTGTTCCTTAATTAGTGCTATTCTTCCTGCGTTAATAAATATGGCTGGTATAATGTCTATTCTTGGTGATTCCAAATTTTTCAATTTCTATACCGACATATCGATCTCGATCTCGCTATGTTTGGTAATCCACGGTTTTGCGGTGTGGATTTCAAATTCCTCTGTTTGTTCCCCGTTATGTACGTTAAGACGTTTGTCGAAATAACTTCCGCAAATCGACAATTTTAGTCAGACGCGCCTAAATGTTTTCAAGTTCATTTCTAATCATTTCCAATCTCGGCTCGTTACCTTTTCTTAACGAGTTTACTCCTTTGTATAGATCTTGTGTTATTTGTCTTCCCGATTTCCTCTATCTCCTGAATCTTCTGCCTCAGATAGTCTCGCCTTTTGTTTCTGAACTCGAGTGTGGCGTTTCGTTTCTCGTTACTGTAATGGTTGGTATTTGCTTTATTTTTATTACTTAGCCAAATTTGCCTTGCTTGCTTTCGTTCCTCATGAAGCTTAAGGCATTCTTCCTCAAACCAGGGTTTGTTTTTCTGTCGTTTAGTCTCACCTACACGTTCCTTCGCTGCTGCCTTAAGTGTTTCACGAATTCCCACGCACATCTTACTTACATGAATTTCATTATTAATATCGTTATCACTACTCGAGTCGGCTAGGATTTCGAACCTATTTGAGAGTTCTAGATGGTAATCTGCTTTGATGATCGGATTATTTAATCATTTAATTTCGAATTTCAGTTGTTTTCACCTGTTCTTTCTCTGTTTGTGATGCATACCTTTCCCCTTACTTTTGTGATCACTACTTGATGGTCGGTGTCATTTATCGCTCCTTACGACCCAATCACCCAATATGTTGGTGTGCCTTCTTCTATCTGCTAATACGTGATCGATCTGGTTCAGAGATTTGCCGTCCGGGGATACCCATGTGTATTTGTGTTCAAAGTACGTGCTCTTTACCATAAGTTTTTCGAAATCGCGAAAGTTATCTGTCTTTCTCCAATGTTGTTGGTCTTTCGTGAAGGCTGTATTTGCCTATAGTATATAATGGTAAGGGATAAACCGTTATATCCCCCTGTATTTGGACTGTGAGCTGGAGCACTTTATATGTACAATTTTTGGGTTTCATAATTATGTCCAAAACAAACGATCTTACAAACTATCGTCCACGACGAGAAACTAACTTGCGTGTGGCGAACGAACTTCGGAGCTGGCACCACTGAGCCCCGAACGTTCGAGAACAAGACAGAGGAGTAACAAAAAGTGTCGCGCGCAGGATTTCCGCGGAACGACGCAGAGCGCTCTGGACAAGAAGACGGGAAAGAAGTCGAGCAGATACGAACTACCAAGATTGTATAAATCAAACGTCGCAGTGCCAAAGTTATTTTACACCAAGCTGGGGAAAGAAAGAGTGAGTCGAAGTAATCGTTTTGTCAGTTGGCAGAAGAAAAATTATCGCCCGAAAACGAATCAAGAAAGTAGGAATTCTCTTCATAACACCTTCGCGACCTCCCTAAGTAATATGTTTAGTGCACCACGTTCTTCGTTAATTGTCTAGTCTTAGAGCGTGCAAGTAAATCGTTGATTGTTCTTGCTATCACTTAAAAGTTCTCATAGTGCAACAATATTCAAAGTTAAAAGCAAGTGAAGTGCATATTTATAATATTTATATTGTACCAGTGTGCAAGTAATTTATCCAATAATTGTGAACCACGCGCGGCAAATTAAGGCCAATGTAAAGTGAGTTCCCGCCTTTTATTAAGTTGCATAATTATTAATCAATTTATTTTTGGAGGCGTTAAAGTAAAATTTAATAACGCATACTAGTGACCCAAGCCAGCAACCCAACCTGAAAGTTATTCCTGAAAGCAAAAAGTAAAGTTGCTTATATACGTTATTGTATTAATCGAAAGCGCGAGAAAAGTGTATGTGTGTGTAGTAGCAGTGGGCTCCCACAATATATTTTCCTCCATAACTGCAAAGAAACAGTAGCAGTCCCTGTTGTTAATCTAGTAGTGAAGAAGAGTGTACAGTGAAATATAGTACAAGGGCATAAGTGTAATTATTGAGAAACGCCATCTCCTAGCCCTTTCGGATAATTAAAAGTTTCTTTGTGCAGTGAGTGCTATACAGTGTCAGTTTTGGCGCCAACACATGAGAAATTAGCGCAACCTCTTGACGAAGTGACAAGTCGCCTGCGAGCGATGGGGAAATATAATATATTTCCCCTCGGAGGATAAGGAATCTGTGCAACGTACAAAGTGTGGTATCATTAAACGGAAAATCACATGATAAATTAGCCGAACCACACGGACCGATAGGTCTCTTGCATGTGATCGAGTCTTCAGTGCAAATAATTGCACTCTTTATATATTAGTGTTTTGATTTATTTATGTGTAGTGAGTAGCTTTTTATTCTGAAATTTATTTGAGATATATAAGTAATGTGTGTATGTCAAACAACCGGCAAAGTAAGCTATCCACGCGTGTTGCGTAACTATCGTGCCAAGTAGTTGCGAAGTGAGCATATGGTAGGATAGAATCTCCTCCACGCACGTTAGGTTTGAGTCAATATACAGTCAATACACAGCCGGCAATACTAAATTTTACTATAATAGAAATAAAGTAGCATTTTTAGTTGAGAAATAAATAATAACTAAAAATAATAACTTTTGCATTCAAGTTTTAAAAGTGCAAGTTTGATATTTGGCATTTTAGTAAATCTCAGTATTGTTGATGTAATTCCTGGCACGACCAGTTGAAGTGAGTTATATATTGTTAGACATAATACACTTTCTTAATTTCCAATACAAGTACAAATATACAATTTTCCAGAAAGAGAAAAAATAAAGTTACTATGTATTTTATAAAACTTTCTTTCCATAAAATTCAAAAGTCATAGTGAATGCATGCTGTAAAAATAGCTAAATATTGATGTGTGCTAATAATATTTTCTTACAGTATCAGCTCAGTAGAAATGTGGTAAAATATTGACTTTTTGAGAAAGATTTGTCCGTTGATAGATATTCTGTTTTACCGGTGCCGGGATTGTGGGTTTAGACGGTGGTCAAGCAGACACTTATGTCGTAAAGTAGGTCTCCATCTTCTCCGTTAACGCTCTTGTTCAGTTGTGGTCTCACCCCACATGTATTCGTCATTTTGGTAGCGAAGGCCGTCTTTTTCGATAAT
Source organism: Lepisma saccharinum (assembly GCA_022664845.1). Lineage (NCBI taxonomy): Eukaryota > Metazoa > Arthropoda > Insecta > Zygentoma > Lepismatidae > Lepisma > Lepisma saccharinum. The sequence goes on from JAGDQP010042714.1 coordinate 11,519, forward strand.
TTCGGGAAGATTGATTCGTTACCTGGCACCCTATCAGAGTCACGTAACCCTATTGATGACGTTAACCCATGTGAAAGGGAAGACAGTCTATATACAAGCAGATCTATATGTTTCTTCCCTCACTACTTTTGCATTGAAATCACCCAACACAATTTTCGAATTATACTTCGCCATTCGGTCAAACAGCCTTTCTAGCTCATTGTAGAATATATTTTTGTCGTTATCAGAAGTAATCTCGGTCGGAACATAGATGTTTATTTAAAACCATGTTGCCCCATCGAGTACGTATCGTAACGTACTATAGTCTTTCGTTTACGAACTCTGTATTCTGAACCGCCTGAACGATAATGTTATTTATGAGGAATCCTGTTCCGAAATCGTGAGACTGTGTTCCCCCGTAGTCAAAAGTGTACCTGCCCTGTGGGATGCTATCTTGACCCACCGGAGCTCTTGTAAAGCTAATATGTCTATCTCATACTTCTCAGTCTGGCGTACCGACAGCTGAAAGGGCCCGTTTGGTGTAATCTTAGTACGTTCCACGTTCCTATTCTAATATCTTTCTTAATCCTGCTCTTTGAGCCCCATGAAGCAGTCCCCACTCGGAGATTCGAATGAGGGACTAGTTTACCTCCGGAATATTTTCCCCCACGAGAATCCATGAATCATCTGTTACTATTTCTTGACATGTTTTAGCGGTGTAGAGTTGTCAGCTCTACGACATCTCAGTAAAGGCAGACATTCAAGATGTCTTCCTCTGTCCGTCTCTGAGACTTGTTGATGTCATTCATTTTCAGCCTCAGAGTGGAAATGGTGATGCTGATTCCCCTCACCATGAAATTTTTGTTCGGGGTTATTTTCCACTAGCCTTTGTACATCCCCCTAGTAACTGCAAGCCAGCAATACTGGTTTTGGTCCGCCCCGGAATATTTCCGGTACACCATATCTGGTCGGCATTCCCATATCCGCCACCTGGGAAGGCGCCTGGTGGGAGACCAGTAAAGAATTAAATAGTTTGTTTATTCTAATCAATGATTCAGCTACTCCTTTTGCGTGAGACTGTGATAGTATATTGGTGGTAAATGCAAGAGACTGTCCCTTGGTGTTGCGAGGGATGCTCCGCCTCTTGGAAATACGAGAGATCAAATCAGATCTCTTCGTGCATTCGAGAGATGAATCTGCTCTTTTCGAGAGATTACCCGTTGGTGCGTAAATTTCTTGTCCTTGATAAAGATCACCTGGAAGTATTACTCGTTCCTGGGGATTCCATTAGTACCTTCTCGCCACCAGAGGAAGCTAACAAACTGTGTTTCCGGACTTCTTGGGCTAGAATTCCTGTCATCACTGTTCTGTAGTAGTTTTGAGGCTACAACTGTTCGGAGAAGTCCTGTAACTGCTACTGGTGCTCGAACCAGGGATGAAGGAAGCGTCATACGGGTACTTCATAGAATATAACTACAATGGGAAAAGAAGGTAGAGTATTATCTAATTTATTATGTTTTGCCAAACCTTTACTTTACATTCATTTTTTACGAAATTTTGAATGTGGGTACACTGGAACATCTTTAACTGTATGAGAGTAAAACATTCAGTACACGAACATCATTTCTGAAATATAGAAATACATAGCAAAATAAACTACTTGCGCAGTGATGCCTGACAGGTATGGTAAGTTTAAGATTGATGGACGATAAGAATACGGACTTAACATCATTCACAAATAAAGCGATTCTTTCCTTCGTCTCCAGAGCTGTCTTCATGTAACTACTTCCCTACGATCCAGATCAGACGTCAGTTATCCTCTAACGTCTCCCGACAGTCTCGGCAAGATGTGTTCCGCTGGGATTCATTTGATAAATTAGAAGTTGAGAGTACAGAACTGTAGTGATTCACGTTTATGATCATTATTGTTTCTTTAGTTATTTTGCTTATTTTTTTCTTCTTTGTTAGTTCTGTTTATACTAAGAGATCATTCTTCACTTTTACTACACTAATTGTAAGTATTGAATTGACAGTCTTATTTCACCATGCCACTACTCTCGCACACTTTGCTCTCCAACAAAAACAAGCAGTTGTACTAACACTTTAAATATTACACTGATTATGGCTTAACTTCGTAAAAGTGTTGAAATATTGCCTTATTATAAAAACACAACAGGTAAACGTCCTACTCAATATACGAATGGTTCTTATTGTAATACCATTACCAAGCGCCGAAAAAGGCGCAGCGCTCTGTTCTTCAACCATGTAATCCTTCCTTCATTTCCCACATAACAATAGGACAAGTGTGTCATGTGAAGAAATGGAATAACCTAAATAGACGTTTGAAATTGTTAAATAACAGCAAAATAAATTTTGACGACAAATAAAAACAACATAATTAATCCTATTGATAAATCTAAGTATACCAATAGTTAATCTAGAATTACTAAGTGACCATAGGTTACATTTGAAAGTATTTGAAAAAAAAAACTGTTTTCTTGTGTAAATATACTTCACGCTTTCATGTGCTTTTGACTGGATGTCTGAATATTATTATTTCAAGTCAACATTTTCACGAAAATGCAAATTTTACAAGTATCACAGAGTTAAGTGTATTTTAACAGAACTTACGTTGTCAGGTATATTTAACGCAAAAGCTAAGTGTTGTAGACTATTAAATTTAAAGGCAATTAATATAATTTCCCTTCTATATTTTAGGTCTCTAAGTATAAAAATATTATACCATAGGTATCAGCGGGTTACGAAGCACGTGCTGACCATTATTGACTTTTTCGGTGAACTACAAAAATGAAAAAAGTGAGAAATAAAGAGGCAATAACGGCTGGAATGGAAATGGGGTCATTATTTTATCTCTTCAACCACTACTACTTAATATTATTACTATAGCTACTACTACAACAGTAATTAGTACTACAACCTCCACTACTACACCTACAACAACAAGAATCACTACAGCTAGTTTTACTACCAAGAATTTATTTCAGTAGGAGCTGATGTGCAATTTATGTAAGTAAAGAATGCAGTATAATTTAGAGTTTAAACAGTAAGATTACGCGACGCTTCTGCATATGTAGAAAATATTTTATATCAGGAGTGAACGTAATTCTGTTACCTTAACTTTTCTTTCTCTTCTATTCGGATTTTGGCCATAATAATCAAATAATAGTCCGTTACAATCAATATGTTACCAGCATGGCTATAGTTGTACCATCGTTTATTATTAACTGATCATGAATGGAGGGCATATGCGGGCCATGTGTTAGGTAAAATTCAGCAAACTTCAATCGTTTAGTAATCATTGTAAATATTTGTTTTCTATGATTGTAGCTTGTTGAGCCGCTACCAGTAAATAATTTTAAGTCTCTATTACAATTTACTTCTCTTAAAAAAATAGATTTCAAATTGTATAAGATTGGTCATCAGGAAATGTGTACATCTACCCAGAAACTACTGAAAAACATGTTATTTTCGAGGTTGTGCACGAAATGGTGTTTGATATTTTCATAATGTAAGACAATATTAAATATTACATCCGTTAGGTAAAAATTATGTCCTGCAAATTATCAACCGTTAAATATAGTGGGGCCTGCAAACTCAATGAATAAAATTGATAGTGTGGAAACGGACTTGATTATTTATTGTAGATGAATATCTACCTAAAATCGTAATCTATGCATAAACTGTGGTGTACTTAATATCTTCAGTAAAAATATGACAGCGAATATTTGGAATAAGCATAGTCTCGTTAAGAAGACCACAGATCCAGAAATATTACTTGAGCATATATTCTGATGTATTTGTTGGAAGTCTAATAAATGCTGTTAAAGGCCAACAAGTTCACGTAGCTTTAGATTCAACGGCTACACCAGGTTTTAGAAATCACTACAAGATTATTTATCATTTACAGGGCAAAGAGAAATAGCTGTTACAACAGTTAGAGAAGCAAGGTATTTTATCACTTGTATCTTATTCGGAATGTGTTACGTCTATTGTGGTGGTACCTTGACAGCAAGATACCCAAATTAGTGTGTGTGCCTATTTTAAAGTGACCGTAAACCGTAGGGTAAATCATGTGCTACTTATTAGTCATGATAGATGATGCGAGTATATTGACAGATTTAAGGGGCTGACACCTTTAGAGATTGACCTTAAAAAGCGTATTTACAAGTTTCATCTCATGAGGAATCTAGAAAATCATTATTTTCAGACACCCGACTATCATTTATGGAAAATGAGAGCATTGACAACAATCTTCACCCTATTTGCTTAATATCAATATTAATACAATTCAAGATTCTAAGGAATATTCCTCAATAAATTGAAGTGATGCAGTACTGAACAACATTTTCGCATCGGTTGCATAAGGATTGTCCTTTACTTTAGGCTGAACTTTCGAAGTAACGTATACAGGATATGCTTTCGAAGAAGGGCTGAGTTAACAATAGAGCACTATTGTTTCGGAGAGATACATAAAAGTCTATTTACGGAAAGATACATAAATGTACCAACCGAAATAAGTTTATATATTTGTAACTGCGATAAGCGCCACATTTAACGATAACAATAATTATGAAGACATGAAGTCATCTCTACTGGAGGCCAAAAATTGAATTTGCAGCCATATGCACAGGTATATTCAATACACTAGTGAGTGAGGCCTCTCCCGGAGGGAGTAGTTGGTCTAGAGCTCCCACGCTGATCAGAAGTGTTAGGGGAGGGTAGCCGAAGCTTTCCACTGTGATCGCCACTGCCTTTTATTCACAGTAGTTCCCAATTGAATCACGATGCTGGGTCGGAGCCGTTCTACACCATACGGCTTTGGAAAAATGTTTGGCAGAACCGGGATTCGAACTAGGGTTCCCACGATCAGCAGTGAGCGAGTGTAACCATTAGACAAGGGGTCGGGCTTACACACACACAAAACACACACACATATAT
>JAGDQP010042715.1:0-16456 GCA_022664845.1 Lepisma saccharinum
ATAACCAACTTCCAACAACGTCCTTTCAAGTATATCATTTCTGTTTTACTAGAAATATTTGTAAAATTTTACATTGTAATAAGTAGGATAGGCTTTAACGTCACCCCCTTTATTTTACCCACATTCAAGTAAATATTTTGTTACTTATATTGGTGTGCGGGATCCACCTGTCAAGTTTGGCTCCTTCACCTCGTGTCGATATCACCTCGTGTAAGTCAAGCTACTGTTGAAAATAACAATAATCAGGTTTAAATGAAAAAGGAACACGTAAATGTCCACCCAAAAATAGTTAGTGCATTGTTCAGATATTTTAAATCCGGTAGAAAAAGGAGAGATCAAAGTGATCTAGTCCTCGTTGTCCAATGATAATCATCACAGCTTCGGAACAATAATGGGAAGGTATGCAGGACTAGTCCTGCTGCGCGCTACTCTGACTAAGTTTTCCAGGGCTATCATCACTTTCACCAGGTGAAAACCAGAATGATAACTGCACTAAAGCCCTGGCAGCTACGTTCCCCATCCTTGTTCGAAGAGAAGTCACCGAGGAACAGCTTTCCCTAAGGACGCAGCCCACAACTACTTTGTCTCGTACTTAAAAGCTCAGAGCTATTAATTCAAAGCTCTGACAGGAACTAAATGTTTATTCATTGCAAATGTTGCATTTTATCGTAATCAAATTATGTTCCATAAATTGTTTGATAGACGACTCTAAGCATACAACATACAGGGAGTTAAACTATAAATGTGTTTGTAATGTATAAACAAATACATTTCAATGAGTAAAGATTCACATGTTCTCGATACAAATTTCTATACTACGGACTACATCCACGAAGAATTTTTTTAGACCATTTGAGATTAACAAAGGGTATACTTAGAACAAAAATTAATCTGCCATTAAAATTTCATCTAAACTAAAAAAAAAAATATAATAATTTCTGATCTCCTACCAGAGATATCTGAGCCAAAGAATATTTCGCAAGATGTGGAAAAAATATCACAAAATACTATAAATACATTATATTATTAATCAGTGAATAGTTTATATACCTCAATTGTAACTCTCATTTCAAACTTTTCTTTGTACTTTTCTTAATCACAAGAGAAGGTCCAAGTGGAGTCAAAGAAGCCAAAATCAACCTCAAATGTAAGTTCATCATATAAAGAAAGTGTCCCAAATCTGATAATGAGTTCTGGGTTCTAAACCATTTTATCATCAGCCAAACTCTCATTAACGATCTAAACTTTAATTCAAAGCATAGAAATTTTGAGTTTTTAAAAGACAAATATGTAAACTCTTTTTCACTGTAAAGCTTGATGTTGTATGATTTAGTTTTGGCGCTATTATAACCAGTCAGCGCAGAAAACATCACATACTGTCAACCGTTTGTGCAGTCGCATTACTCATGAAAGTCGTGGATTTGCATAAATTATTCTTGCGAATGAACATTCGCAAGTAGCAACATTTTCTAAGTAGCAACACAGATGCAGTGATTAATTCATAAACACTGAAGATTTAGAACACTCCATATCAGCGTTTCCATCAGGGGTTTCAGTTTATGAGGGTGTAAGTCAAAATTGGGAGGGTGTAACTAGAGTTCTGCACAGTTTCTATAGATTTTGCACAGCAAAAATTTTAAAGTTTGTCGAGAATTTGAGGGGGAGGGTTTGGCGGAATCATTGCTCCAGATGAAAGCTTGCGATTTAAGAGTCAACGGTTAAGAACAAATGTAAACATACGTGGTTTTCCCCAAACCATAATTGCTGCAACTTTTCAAGCTTTCATGTTAAAAGCAATCGAAAATCATGCTGTGCTATGCCATACGTAGCCGTTCAACAACATTGTAGATGACAATAGACGAGATCCTTCCTCCGAAAGCAGTGGGTACCGAACTTTACATTTTCGGTGGGCATAGCGCTTTAACGAGACAGATGTTGTTCACTACTGGCCCTAACAGACTATTGGCAATGCGCAAGCGACATTTGAACGTAGCCCCTAAAAATTAGGACATGAGCCAAATGGGAATTGCTAGTGCCACGAACAAGTTCCATAGGATCCTTCACAATCGACTCCATCTTCATGCGCATAAAATGAAAATCACTCACGCATTGAAGGAAAATTACTTTGGACTACAATTTCACTTTGCATTTTTGAAGGCAATTGACGCTAGCAATGCTTGAATATTGTGTTTTGTTTTTTTTACGAGGCATGTTTCCACTTGTTTGAATGTGTGAACCGACACTAAGTTCAAGGGTTAAAAAATCAGCACAATTATCAACCAGAAAACCCTCTAAAACCTGCAGGTACCCAAATCCTTCTTCACTCACAGGTATCATGAGAATTAAGAAACAGAAATAACATTCACACTCCGTGAACTCACTTTCGCCTTCCACTTCGATTTTTCCAAAAACTAACACAAGAAAATAATGGTGTACTACATACCGCACTTTGCACACAACTGAAGCAAGCTTCTTCGAAACACATGGACTTTCATGCTCGAATCACAATAACCAATGAAATTAAAGAAAATAAACACGCATACTATGAGAACCAATGATCAATAAGCTCTACCCCTCTAAGGAATAAATGATGTACCCTCTTAAGGAATAATTCTCCAATTCTAGTCACAGAAATCATCATCTCAGATGAGATAGAAATCAGTATCATTACGCTCGTCAACCTAGTTCTCACATGTAACAACGTCACCTTTGACGACAAACACTACCTTCAGATCCGAGGCACGGCCATGGGTACGAGAATGGCACCTTGTTATGCTAATCTGTTTATGGGCAAGCTCGAACATGATTTCCTGCAAACTTAGCCCTTGGCTCCCCTATTTTGGATAAGGTTTTTGGATGATATCCTAATGTTATGGACACATGGTGAAACCAGTCTCAACACATTCCTACAACAGCCAAACCAATTCCGTGTTGTCCAGTTCACTTGGTTCATTCCTAACAAAAGAGTAACATTTCTTGACGTAGATATCACTTTAGAAAACAACACCCTCGCACTTTCGTTCACATAAGACCCACCAACCATATGCAGAATTTACACTACTCATGTTCCCATCCTTACCACACCAAGAAAGCGATTTCTTTCTCCCTTGCCCTCAGAGGATAACGCCTGAATTCCACTAGCTCTGCTACTGAAACTTACAACCAACGGCTCCAGTAGGCTCTAGTCAACTGAGGCTACCCATCTAACCTTGTAACCCAAACAGATTCGCCTTGCATCCTCACACACACTCAACCCATTCAAACCTCCAACCCACCGACGCCCAACCGACTGGCTCTAATCACCCACAACCATCTTAAACTAACCAAGGTCCAACAAATCCTATACTTTCATTACCACATTCTCCAATCTGACCCAGACACAAGATCAGTATTCCCCACCAAACCTAGATTAGTTCTTCAACATCAACCTAATTTTAGAAACATCTTAGTTTGTACGAATACTTCCTCTTCACCACCGGAAACCGGCGCTTACACCTGCAAGAGACCCAGATGTAAGGTCTGCTCCATTTTCATAACTTCTCCCACAGTCACTATCAACACTGCTAATGACCGATACACTCTCAATCCCAAGGGTTCATGCCACACCCCTAATGTTATATACATCCTAACCTGCAAGTTCTGTTATGCCTTTTATGTTGGGGAAACAGGCGGTGTTTCCACATTCGTATTAACAACCATCGTTACTTCTGCACTATCAACAAACCGGATGCCCCAGTCTCCTTGCACACCGTGTCCCACAATACCAATTTTGATCTATCTTTGCTGGTTGCCATAATCCACATTTTACCCCTACGACCAGCACCTCAAAACGCATATATTCCCGGTTTAAGCGCGAAAATATATCCTGGCCTTAACCTTCAATAATTCTAAACTTCCCATTTGCTCTGCATTTTCAACACATTTCCATCCTCGATCTCATCCTGTACTTACATGCTATTCAGTTGTAAATTGTGCCAAGCTCCGGAAATCTACGGCAGTCAGTTGTTCTCCAAGTTTGATGCTTCGTCCGCTACGCTTCAATCTTGTACTTTGTGAACACGTGCACTTCGCTCTCTTCTTCGACACATGAATACGTGCAACTGTGTTCACGAAATATCGTAGTGGATTTTTATATGTGAATATGTGTGTGATCTTATACGGAACTTGTAAGCTGTTAGTATTTTCCTTCATTTTTCTCTTAAATTTACTTTAAACTGCTCCCCCTCCCCCGTCTTTCCTTTGTGCTAGTTATATATATATATATAAGATGGGAAAGGTAGAAATAATGTACTTACATGTTAGAATACAAAGACAGATGTACAGAAGCTATACAAACACAAGCGGTTACGTTTCGTAAAAGCGTTTTCACGTGGTAGAAGAGATAATAGAATAATAGACAGAGTTGACAGGAGCGAGAGTTGTGTTAAGAATACCCCATTTTGCCACACATGTACACAATAATAATATACACAGAGTATTTCGCGATACTCATGGCTTTGAAAGTCCTTCGTCTTGGCGATAGAAGATATGACTAGGCTTCGGATTTTTAGGTTCTAACAAGTTCTAATTAGGATTTTAAATTGTGCATTTTAGGATTTTATAGGTTTTTAGAAATGCTGTTTAGAATTTTATGTTTTATATTACAGAAAACGACATTTTAATGTCAAATTTGCAAATTTGCTTACATTTTAACATTGTTTATTATTCTCCTCGAAACTTATCTTTTAACAATATTTAGTAAACTTTAAGTTATCTAATCTTGTACGGGATAAATACATTAATAAAACTTCCGTTACCTTTAATTGTTACAGATAGTTGAAATCTGATTTACTTTACATTACTTTTCTAACACTACAATGAGCCTAATATATATATATATATTTAATCTATATTTGAAATCTTGTCAGCATAAACATCATTTTGCTTTCCTAGAATTACACCAAGCAAGAAAATAATTTAAATTATTGTTTCCAGTACTTTTCACGTTACTGTGTAGCACAAAGAAAGGAATAACTTCAGTTTCTGGAGTGGCACTGTACAAAATATTTTAAAAGATTCTCTGGTGTGAACCTTCTTCTATCGTTTGTCAAAATCAATGCCGAAAAACTAGGTTCTATATCATATTCTTCGTAGAAGCTAATTTAGGATATTTTAGGTCCTAACCCCCAAATTAGGACATTTTAGGTCCTATAAAATTATATTTTGGCTCATAGAAACTTAAAATGTAAAGAAAACACGAAATTTCTCCATTAACTATGCAGGAATAAAATAGGATCAAACCTAAGAATCCGAAGCCTAGGTATGACGTACACGTGCAGATTGAACAAAATACTAAGACTACAGTGGCGCCACGTACCGGACGACGCATCAAGCTTGGAGGACAATTCAATGTTGTATAGCATGTAGATATCAGGAGGTTGGAACAATTTGCAACTATATTATGTGTAAGTTCAGGACGGGATCATGGAAGAAAATGTAGTCACATTCCTTGACGCAGACATTACTTTTGAAAACAACACCCTCACCACTTTCGTTCACATAAAACCCACCAACCATATGCAGAATTTACACTACTCAAGTTCCCATCCTTACCACACCAGGAAAGCGATTCCTTTCGCCCTTGCCCTCACAGGATAACGCCTGAATTCCACTAGCTCTGCTACTGAAACTTACAACCAACGGTTCCAGGAGGCTCTATTCAACCGAGGCTACCCATCTAACCTTGTAACCCAAACAGATTCGCCTTGCATCCTCACACACACTCAACCCATTCAAACCTCCAACACCAATCCCAACCCATATGCCCTAATCATCCAATTTCATTTGAAACTAACCAAGATCAAACAAATCCTACATTTTCATTTCCACATTCTTCAATCGGACGCACACACAAATTCAGTATTCCCCACCAAACCTAGATTAGTTTTCAGCATCCCCCTAATCTTAGAAACGTCTTGGTTTGTACGAATCCTTCCTTGCCACTACTCCAAACCGGCGCCCACATATGCAAAAGACCCAGATGTAGGACCTGCTCCATTTTCGTCACTTCTCCCACAGTCACTGTCAAGACTGCTAGTGGGCGGTATACCCTAAATCCCTAGAGTACATGCCACACCTCTAATGTAATTTACATCCTAACCTGCAAATTCTGCGCTGCCTTTTATGTGGGGGGAAACAGGTGGGCCTCTCAGCATTCGTATTAATAACCATCGCCACTTTTGCACTGTTAACAAACCAGATGCCTCAGTCTCCTTGCACGCCCAGCCATACAACACCAATTTTGATCTCTTTTTTTTTTGTTGCCATAATGTACATATTGCCCACTACAACCAGCACCTCAACACGCCGTCTGTGGGAGCGAGCATTTATTCCTGGCTTGAGTGCAAAAATGAATTTCTGTCCTTCATCACCTTCAGTGACTCTAAACCCTTCGTCTGCTCTTCACTTTCAACACATTTCTAACCACCATCTCCTCCTGAACTTAAACGCAATACAGTTGCCAATTGCTCCAAGCTCCTGAAATCTAAACGCTATACAACAATAAATTGTTCTCCAAGTTTGATACGTCGTCCGCTACGTGGTGCTAATGTCGTCTTACTCTATTGTTCTATCTACATGTGTGCGTCATTTCTTCTACCGTCAAGACGAAGGACTTTTAAATCCCGAAATTATTATTATTGTGTACGTATCTGTGTGTTCTCCTATGGATCAAATAAGCTGTAAGTAAATTACTATCTTTTTATCATAAATTTATCTTATATATATAAAGTAAATTTGTGATAAGAAGAAAGGGATATACTTACAGCTCTTGTTTCATAGACGAAAAAATAACACTAATAAGTCAAGTACTTGCGATTTTTAGGTACTAATACAGCAGACTTGCTGTAGAGGAGGAGAGACGTGGATAGAACAAAAGACTAAGAAGACAGTAGCAACACGTAGCGAACGGTGCATCGTTTGGAGAACAACTGACTGCTGTATGGCGTGTGGAACAATTGACAACTGTACAGCGTGTAAGTTTGGGATAGGATTGTGGAAGGAAAAGCGTTGAAAATGCAGATAAAACAGGTTAGAGTTATTGGAGGTTAAGTCCAGGATCTAATTTCGTGCTTAAACCATGAATAAAGCCGCCCTCCCACAGATGGCGTGTTGAGGTGCTGGTAGTAGGGGGTTCAAATGTGGATTATGGTAACCAGGAAAGATGGATGATAGTTGGTGTTGTTGGTGTGTAAGAAAATTGGGGCATCGAGTTTGTTGATAGTCCAGAAGTAACGATGGTTGTTAATACGAGAATTCAGAGCAAACCTGTTTCCCCCGCATAAAAGGCATCACAGAACTTGCAGTTTAGGATATATATAATCCTAAAGGTGTGGCATGTGCCCTTGAGATTTAGGGTGTATCGGCCATTAGCAGTATTGATAGTGACTGTGGGAAAACTGATCAAATGGAGCAGACCTTACATCTGGGTCTCATGCATGCATGGGCGCTTGTTTGCGGTGGTGGCGAGGAAGGATCGTACAGACTGAGATGATTCTAAGATTAAGTGGATGATGATAAACTATTCACGGTTTGGTGGGGAATACTGATCTTGTGTCTGGGTCAGATAGGAGAATGTAGAAATGAGAGTGTAGGATTTGGTTGATCTTGGTTAGTTTTGGATGGGACTGGATGATTAGAGCCGATGGGTTGAACGACGGTGGTTTGGGAACCGGTAGATTCGGTGCCGGCGGGTTGGGGGTTTGAGTTGGTTGAATGTGTGCGGATGCACGGTGAATCTGTTTGGTTACAAGGTTAGATGGGTAGCCTCGGTTGACTAGAGCCTCCTGGAGGCGTTGGTTATAAGTTTCAGTAGAAGAGGTGGTTGGATTCAGGCGTTGTCCTCTGAGTGCAATGGTGAAAGGAATTGCTTTCTTGGTGTGGTAAGGGTGGGAACTTGAGTAGTGTAAATATTGCATGTGATTGGTAGGTTTTATGTGAACGGGAGTATTGAGGGTGTTGTTTTCTAAACTGATGTCCACGTCAAGGAATGTGACTCTTCTGTTAGAGATGGACCAATTGAACTGTACAACACCGAATTGGTTCAGCTGTTCTGGGAATGTTTAGAGACTGGTTTCACCATGAGTCCATAACATTATGATATCATCCAAGAATCTTAACCAAAGTAGTGGAGCCAAGGCTGAATTTGTAGCAAATCATGTTCGGGCTTGCACTCGAACAAACAAATTAGCATAGGAAGGTGCCATTCTCGTACTATAGCTGTGCCTCGGATTTGAAAATAGTGTTTGTCGTCAAAGGTGAAATTGTTGCCTGTTAGAACTAGGTTGGCCAGATTAAGAAGGAATATTAGATTTGGGTCTCTACTTAAGGAAGAATTCCAAAGCTGCTAACCCGTGGGAATGAGGAATGTTGGTATATAAGGAAGTAACATCTATTGTACAAAGCAGTATGTCAGAAGTAAGAGGCGGTAATTTACGGATTTCTAATAAGTGGTAGGTGTCGCGTATGTTCGCAGGAAGCGCTTGAACATATAGTTGAAGGAAGGAGTCAACAAGGGCGGAAATGCTTTCGGTACGAGAATTATAGCTGGCTACAATGTGTCTGAGTTACCTGGGTTGTGAATCTTCGGCAATAGCTAAAAGGTCGGGGTACGTGGATTGTCCAGGGTTAGGTACTTTATGGACATTTCAGATATGCCCTCGCGAGTACCAATAGCGGTAATGAAATCGGAAATTTTCTGTTGGTGGGTGTAGGTTAGGTCTGTGTCGGTGGGCTTGTAGGTACTGGGATGAGATAGTTGACGGTACGCCTTCTGAGGTAGTCATCTTTGTCTAAGACTAGTGTAGGACCCCTTGTCGGCTTGGAAGAACTTTATGTCATGGTTCTCGCGTAAGGCTACAAGGGCTTTGCGTTCGTTATGGGTTAGGTTAGGTTGGTTGACCATCTGATGTGAGAACTCACTATTGGTGCTGGCAGAAATAATGGAGGAGATGTAACATTCTAGGGAATGGTTAGTAGGAAGTGGAGGTGGGTTCATGTTTGAGGGAGGACCGAAGCGTTCCAGGCTCGTATGGAGTTTATTGGAAGGTGTGTCTGGAATAGGTGACATTTTGGCTCAAAAATAGCGCCATCTTAGTCAAATAGCGCGGGCAAAGGAAATGATATCTTTTAACAACAGGAAGTGGTTGTATGGCTTGGAATTCAAAAAAGTCAGTCCTTTAGAGAGGATGTCAGCTTCAAATTGAGTAATTTATGGCTGGATAGGTTTACGAACGAGGTAGCAGTGGAATTTCCCGAGTGGTCCGGTATTTCTGAGGCAGATTGTTTATTATTACGGGGTGGTTAAGTTATGGGTGTAGGTAATGGTAATGGTGGTTCTGCAAGTAAGCGAACTTGGTGCTTTTTGTGTGGAAGAGGAAGGGCACATATGTTTCGAAAAGCACGGCGACAGAGAAGGGATAACTTATTCAGGTGTTTCTGGTTCATTGAGCAGCGTAGTTAACGGGCCTGGGTCCAAATGGTGCAAATTTTATTATGCCAATCATGGGAGGTCAACAAGAGGATTGTTGTGAGAAACTGGATGTTGGTCAACAAGTTACTTGCACGCTGCAATTGTACCAAATACATGTTGAGGGTTATTTCAGTAGCGGTCAAGCGGTATTTTCTTCTATTTTCCTTCATTTTTCCTAAATTAACTTATATATATGTACTCATACAGCGGAAAGCCGGAAGGGCAATTTAAGGTAAATTTATGATGAAAAGTAAGGAAAATACTTACAGGTTATTTGTTCCGTAGAAAAATAAACGCACACATGTACACTCAGTCAATTATAATCTGACCGCACTCTTTATAGCAGCTCTGAAAAAGTTTAAGTCCAGAAATTCAGTTATGTGGCTACCTTGCAACAGCACGAGTGACCACTGCGTGGGTTTTAACACGATGAGTTTATTAGTGCAATTGTAGAGTACTAATCTTTGTGAAGCAAATAATGTTTAGGTATATATAACTAGTCGTGATATAGTGAAAAATATGTGAATAAAAGTAATTATAACTATTCTTTTGTTATTATTGGCCATAAAATAATTTACAATATAACGATGTTGCCATGTCCGTAATCATTAGCGATGAAGTTTCGCTTATTCTCACCTGGGACCTTAAATAATCATTTAGTCTCTAAGAAACATTTCGTTTCCTAAGAGCTGACTATTTTATTGTTTGCTTTTCCTAGCACGAATCGTTAATGCAAATAAAGCTTAAATACTGATTTTGAAACTTTTAACAAATTACACATGTTTTTCATATGTATAGAATCTAACAAAATAGTAGTCAATGGAAAATTAGCTCATAGATGCACGAAACACTGTAACTAAAACAAAAATCAGTTTTATATAACTTTTACTTTGCTTTTATTTCAGTAAGAGTTAAGCCTGAAGCCTGTCTACCTGATGTCTCTTGTGGTCATCTCACAAAGCTCCATCATCTATTTTCGTATTGCGTGGAAGTATTAATTTGATTTCTGTAAAATGCAAAGGAAGGTATTGTATTAACAGAAATCTGACAATGATTAGCATTCCTTTAATAAGGGTTCAGGAAATATAACAATTTCAAGGTTTAGTCTAATTGTTATATCAATAGTTCTAATAGTCACATCAAAATGTTTAGAAAAGAGAAGATTAATCTAGGTCATATTCGCTGACGTCAAACTTGAGGTCAGTGACTGTCTACCTGCTATACTGTAATTTAATCGCTTGCATGAATTCTTCAAATGCAGAAGGCTAACCAAATGAAAAGGGCCTGTCAATTTTAGACACCAAATTAGTAACGACTGGATAAATCGAGATCGCTGAACCCAAATTTGAAGTCAGTTTCTCTGTATCTGTTTTCGTTCAGGCGCTAGCTCCATTAAGGATGGAAGAATCAAAATTAAGAGGTCTTATATTTTAAAGTAGCTAACAGACAGAACATACCAGGTGGACAGGAGATATTAACGGAGCTTTCTTGTTTTCGCTTGATCTAAATTCACATTGTTCTCACTTAAGAATTATCACTGGTTTCTTGATTTTTGGTAAATTATACTATTTTAGAATTGCATTTCTTTAAGTAAACTTTTATCAGGACGCATTGAATGAACAAGGAAGCAATTTCTGAGTAGCAGAATAATGGTTACAAAATACGAGCTATGCTAGCTGCATTCCTCCTGCTTTCTAAGGTAAGTTGAAATTGTATAAATAAGGTTAGTGTATATTATTTTCCCCAAATGCATCTAATCAAATGAATAAAATATTTTATGATTTGGAGAGAAAATTATATTGGCGTAGGTAGAAAGTGAACCTATGGTTCTCGGTGTACAAAGTGCACCTAACTAATCAAGGTAATAAGCACGCCAGCAATCTGTTGTTATCTAACGATCCAGCACATCAGCTTATTCGTATTGCTTGTTTGCTTACATACGCATTTTGCTTATTTGTGTTCTCCCCTATTTTCTGAACATGATTGCATACCATCCTTTTACGATTGATTAAAACATTTACACAGTTGAAATTAACAGAAAAAAATTGAAGGTAAATGCTGATAATCGCAAAGGTGTGCTCATCCACAGTTATAATGTGCGCCCACACACAGCAAGAAGGACCTATGCTAAAATCGTGGAATGTGACTGGGAGAAACTCCTCCACTCGGCAACAGTGTACTGTCTTTTTCACAGCTTGCAAAACCACCTTTCCGGGAAAACACTGCACAATGAGGCTGACGTGCGACGAACAATAACCCAGTTTTTTGCCTCAAAAACCGGTGACTTTTTTCAGCGTGGATTCAACAACTGGTTGAAAGTGGCAAAGTGTTTTGGAGTCCGATGGAGACTATTTTCCTTGCTAACAGTAGTGTTCCATGTAAGTTATCGTTCTTTTCCTCAGTGTGCCAAAATACGAGATTACTTATGGGATAAGCTGATAAAAGACTAGCGCGAGGAAGGAAAAGGATGATGGAAACAACTGATCCAGAGCAATGCTGAGAAGAGGAAAGTACTCGATAGTGTATAACAACATCGACCATAATCTTAGTGCTACCATGGTGCATTGATGCAATCTTAGACGCAATTTTGGAACCGCGGGACTACTACGTCAATTTCAAAAAGCCTCAATGTCTTAAAATGACCTTACACTCTAGTCATTATGACAAATTTCATGCTTTTATGAAAAAAAAATAAGAAGAGAAATTCTTTGAAGACGTATGTACTTTTCTTAAACAATTCGTACTAAAAAGTAAAAAAATAATTTTATTTATGCATAACTAAAAAGAGATGCATAGGGCAGGCTCTAATATACAATCACTTTATAAATTCTTCAATTAGCGCGCCCTTTTCTTTTTTTCTTTTTAGTCATGCGTAAACTTTTTGTTGTTGTTGTTGTTGTTTTTGTTGTTGTTGTTGTTGTTGTTGTTGTACGAATGGTTTAAGAAAAGGATGTCTTTAAAATGTTTCTTTAATTATTTTTTCGAGTTATTTCGGTGTTTGGATACTTTTTCTCAAGTTAATGTTTTGTCACCCAAATCCTAAAGTGTTCTGCAACGAGTTAAACGCAACATCGTTGCAGGCTAGTATTTATTTTAGGATAATGAAGTTCACGCTAAAAAATATTAAAATGAAATATATGAAAGTAAAAATAGAATATTGAATTGTCACCTGACTTACGCAGCCGTGCAAATTTTCATCATTCAGTATGACATCGGAAAATGAGTTAAATTAACGTAGCAAGATTTGAGGATACCACGAACGATTGTGAACTAATGAAAAGCGTGTGAAAAGTGCTCAATTTTTCACCTAATCGGCTCCACTATAACAAAGATATTTTAATTATTGGCCGTCGTCTTGAATTTCGATGGTTTATGGGTATATTCAAAAGTAGTTACAGCGTTCAGAGAATGTCAGGTCTTTGTTCGGTACCATAAAGCACATTTAAAATCTTAAAATCACTCAAATACTAGAATCAATAATTAATTATGAATATTTGGAGGCCATTTTGGATTTTCGGGACTTCTACATCAATTTCAAAGTGCCTCAATATCTTAAAATGACCTTACAGGTATATCTAGTCATCATGCCAAATTTCATGCTTTTATGAAAAAGTGTACAGTTTTTCACCTAACCCTACTACTAAATGTTATGTTTCCGAAGTATCTTTTTGGGTGACTTTACCCGAGGGATATTACCCCTTAGACATGCGAGGGACTTTAGACCTCACAGCCCCTGTTTGGCCATTATATAAAAGTTCATAACTGAATAAATACTCCCAGAGAGTACGCAATAAATATAGACTCTACACAATAGAAATGGAGGTATATTCCCAGTACCACTATATGCCAGTATTATTCATGCCTGGATAATTTCAATACATGGAGTATACATTTTATATGTCAATGTATAAGATTTCAGGAATATTGTTAACTTTCCAATTACATTTTAACTTTCTGCTACTACTATACTTTTTATCCTTATGGCGTTAAAATACGAAATTTTACACTGCAACTTCCACCTTTCTCTAATGTTCATGATTATTTTAATTTTATAGGAATATATTAGAAATATTCCCTGTATCTTTTTCTTCATGATACAAAGTATTCGAATCCTGGGAAAAGTCCCGGTATATTTTTAATTACCCAGAAATACGCCCGGAATATTAGGAATTAACATGCAATAATTCTGGAATATGCTTATTCCAAGGACTCATTTTAAACACATCCAGAGAATGAAAACCAAAGTAGTTTAAAAACAGGTAAATATTCGTATCATAGAACTTTGAATTTTTGCTCTGGAAATACATTTTAGGAGAAAAACAAATCCCATAAAAATATTTTTTTTTTCAGATGTTGAAAAACTATTTCTGCAGCTCTATAGTTTCTTACGTATATTTTCTTGCCATTTCTGAAGGTAAAGTAGAGAACTATTCTTAAAACGCAACTACGAATACGGTGCAGAATGATTTTGTGAATAAAGTATTGCCAGTTGAAAAGCAACTGTGCCGCTTCAGAGCCTCTGTGTATAGCTAGATTGGTAGTTATAATAACGTCTAAGCTAAGAGTATAGTTGTTATATGTTATATATATTCATCTTCATGCGTATTTTAGGAAAATTTAATATTGGTACGTCAATGTAACACCGACATAGATCATAGATGACAGAGCTATGTAGAAAAAGTATAATGTAGTTTAAAATTTGCCTCTGTGAGTGGGGTTCGAACCAACTTCATCAGCTTTTGGACAAAAAGAAAGATAAAGAGAATGAACATGACGCTACAAGCACGACCACAAATGATTGTGGTAAAAAGGCTTCAAGTTGAACTCTTCTCCAAATGTAAACAAAGTAAAAATTATATAAAGCACCTTTTTTTTGTTTGTTTTCCAGTGTTTCATGTATCTATGATCTAATCTTCCATTTAATGTTATTTTTCTAGATTCTATACACACGAAAACCATCCCCTATAATTTGTTAAAAGTTTTAAAAAAGGAATTTAACGTCCCAAGTGAGAATAAGCAATACTTCATCGCAACTGATTACGAACGTGCTGATATCGCTGTATTAAATTTATTTTATAATCAGTAATAGTCAAAGAGTAACTTTCTTCAATTTATTTAACCGCAGAGAATGTTTGTCAGTAGAGGTATATTGCTTTTCTTAAAATTTATTTATTGCTTTTAGGTATCTTAGGCTCCGACCGGAGAAGCTAGTAGCTGTAGGAACTTGTGTAACTAGTAAATCAATATTCAAAAAAGGCAGAGTGGATACTCATGTTTTGCGACGTTGCCACATAATTTATATCAGAACTTAATTTTTTTAGGGACCAACAAGAGGGTTTTATAAAAAATTATAATAAATAACAAATAAATAGATTGCGATAAAGAACATTGAGTTTATTTTGTAGAGGAACTTATCTGTTAATGAATGGCTTATTCCTAACAAGTTTCATACAGTGGAAAACATTTAATTTTGTAATTTAGGCCTTTGAAAGAGATCGGTCTTTTTATCATTCATTGACTGTACACAACACTAATATTCACATAGTTTTTTGCAATATTTCGGTATCAAAACCGTAGACTTGCTGTAGAGGAAGAGAAACGCACACACGTGCATAGAACAAAAGACCAGGACGACAGTAACAACACGTACCGAACGGCGCATTGTTTGGAGAACAGTTGACTGCTGAATGGCGCGTGGAACAATTAACAACTGTACAGCGTGTAAGTACTGGATAGGATTGTGGAAGGAAAAATGTTGGAAATGCAGAGAAAACGGGTTAGAGTTATTGATGGTCTCTGAAGTCAGAAAAAGTTCAGGATACATTTTCGCGCTTAAACCATCAATAAAGACGACGTGTTGAGGTGCTGTACAGTTGTCAATTCTTCCACGCACCAACCAGCAGTTGACTGTTTTTCAAGCGATGCGGCGTCCGCTACGTGTCGCTACTGTCGTCCTAGTCTTTTGTTCTATCCACGTGTGTGCGTCTCTCTTCCTCTAGAACAAGTCTACGGTATTAATACTGAAATATTGCAAGAAACTATGTGAATATTAGTGTTGCGTATGGGTGTGCGTTTATTTTTCTACGGAACAAATAAGCTGTAAGTATATTCCTTACTTTTATCATAAATTTGCTTTATATATACACCTTATATATAGTCCCGCACCTGTCCGCTCTGTCCATTTTCTTTCCTACCAGTTGAAAACGCTATTGCGAAACGTACTAATAATTTTCTATAGTGTTTGTGAAGTTCGTGTGCTCCTATCTCAAGATTTCACTATGTAAGAATCCTTTTTTCTACCTTGTTTACCATCTTATATATATTGTTTTAATACCAAAATAGGAGAATACTCAACCTTTTTCCTCCAGGGAAGACAGCCTTGAGAAAGAATATTACCCTTTACCAACGTCTGAAATCCTTTGTACCAGTCCCTTTGAAATTTACACACAACCATTTATGGCTTATTTACCATTCAGGAGGATCAGAACCCGTGATTTTCCAGCGTTGAACACGTGAAATTAAATTATCAAACACACTTACTTTTTTTCTTTTCAAAATCAACAGATTAGTACACGTATCTATGTCTTTAGGATATTAAAAACAGGAGTTAGTTCCATTTAGTTGCCATCCAAGAAACCCTACTTACGGGAACTCTGAGAAAATAGCTCTGAACAAATTACACAGTCAATGTCATTTCACATCAATCTAATCCCTTTCACACCAAAATTAGAAGGGCTTTTACTCTTTGTTACTGATTGGCCACAATCTTTAACAAGTTCTTATTATTATCCTAAACTATAATTCTAGATTCTAATCTATCAGTAGTTTTTTAACAGCGGAATTTCTAACACTTCTCTGAAACGGATCAGTCTTAATTCGATCTCAAATTAATTAATACAAATGATTTATTCATCCCGATTTTAAATGTAAAGGTACTAATTGTGTACT
>JAGDQP010042716.1:0-16456 GCA_022664845.1 Lepisma saccharinum
ATTGGCATATGATTATTAAAATCTGACGAACCGATATTTATAATGTAAGAATTCGGTTAATAGCGGCCCTATACTGAAATTTAGAACATATTGTACATACTGATAAATAATCTCAAAACAAAAATAATATAAAATTTTAATGAATTAGAAATTCCGAAATGATGTCGCTGAAAAGTCCTGTTTGCACTTATATCGGTTTAATTCTTCTTAATACGATTTAATATATTGCATCGGAATAGACGAAATCAGACGAAAATCGAAAATTATGTTAAATTTAATGTTTATATCTACCTCTCGTAGACAGGGCTTTGGAAATACAGGTGACGGAAAGCCCATGCATCTAGTCGCCTCGTTTTAAAAATTGGAACTGAACTAACATGGCGTGGGAGAGCAGTTCTCCCAGCAACGGAGAAGAAGGCTGATTCACACCAATCAGCAAAAAACAAGTCACGAAGCATTGACTAGGGCCAATCAAAAACAAGCGTTAGATCCAAGTCATTGCTGCGTGACTAACGAAAACCTGGATGGATAACGATAAAAATCCAAAGAAAAATCCAAGCGGAACACGCTCAAAGAGTCTAAAACCAACCAAAGAGAATGAGCTAAAGAGAACACACAGAAAGAAAACAGAACAGAGACTAAGAAAATAAAAGGGGAGAAAATAAAAATAAAAATGGAACAGCAACTAGGCTGTTACATAGACATAGTAAACTTTACATGTTCCACATTGCAAATGTGAAAAGAAGAAAAACATGTAATAATATGTTGGTAAATTAGAGCATGTAAACGAATTTTGTGCCAAACTAATATAAAAAGAATATTAGCGAAAAGAGGGGGGAAGTAAAAGAAGAGAAAGAAGCACCGAAGACATGATAACAATACATCAAGAAAGAGAGGAAGAGAGAAATATCAATGGAAAATATGAAAACTACAATACCAGTACGCTAAACAGCACACACACA
The DNA here is from genome assembly GCA_022664845.1 of Lepisma saccharinum. Lineage (NCBI taxonomy): Eukaryota > Metazoa > Arthropoda > Insecta > Zygentoma > Lepismatidae > Lepisma > Lepisma saccharinum. Next base: position 963 of record JAGDQP010042716.1, read on the forward strand.
CTGTTTACTCGGATTCTGACCAGTGATACTTCGTTAAGTTCTCCACAATCCGGAGATGAATCTTTGTTTGAATATTTCAGTGTATGCGAAAAAGAAACTGACTGGTGGGGAAACGAACTCTGATTTACAAATTAGAAGTCGAGCACGATAGCGATACTCCACAGACGACTTTATTCAGAATGTGCTTAACAAATGCTATAGTGTTTGTTTCTACGAATAATAACATGAAAATGGATACTTCATATCAATGCCGTGTTCTTAACTGGCCCCCTGAGACTTATTTTGGACTTTTCCAACCAACGTTCGTTAATCGTCTTCCTTTCTATAATGACTCAGGTGCATCATTCAACAGTTGGGAATATTCTCCGTTTTGTATGAGAAGTAATGATAATATTTCTTCACGACTGCTTTGTAAAAAATCTTGGTTTGAACAGGATTTGAACCTATGTTGGTTTGCTTTCGCACTATAATGTCCAGCGCGTTTCCTCCACTGCATTTTGCCAACGACCTGAATACATATGAATAACCAAGTTCAAATGCGAGGAAAATGTAAGATTGAGTATATGTGATATAGTTTGTATGTATGTATTCTTTAGTAAGTAAACACATGTGTATGCATGTCCTTTTTGTTATGTCGAATTATGAAATGAATATATTATGTGAGTTTTAAGAACAAATCGAGTTTAGGGTAAGTATTATCAAATTAAATTACGATCATTTATTGTCTTTTATTTTAACCTAAACCAGCCTGAACGAAGCTAACATCACAAAAACAAATGTTATTAGCAAATGGAGAAGTTAAAACTGCAATTAAAAGTTCTAATACACTTCGTGCAATATGACAAGTTGAACGTAACACAAATTAAAATTTTGACAGTTTTTATTAAAGTATCAAACGTCGTCACTTGCAGGCAATTCGAATCTACAACCATAAGGTTTCCTACTTCAGCACGTGCCTCAGGATTGAATTTGATTCGGCATAATATGTCTATATTACACGGAAGTGTAAGTTTTTGTAAATTTCCGAACGGACTAACTTACTTACTGAAGTCGCTTAGCATCAAAATTATCTCCACATTTTCAACTTCTGTGGAATAAGAAAAGAAAAAAAAACTACATGAACTTGCAATAACTTTAGCGGTATAGAACTTGCCTACTCGCGTAGCCCTCATGGCCGAAGTCTTTCAGGCCCTTGGTTATTTTACACTCAGTCAATTATAATCTGAGCGCACTCTTTAGCAGCACTTAGAAAGTTTAAGTTCAGAAATTGAACTATGTGGCAACCTTGCAACAACATGAGTGACCACTGCGCGGGTTTTAATACAATAAGTGAATTAGTGCAGTTTTCGAGTACTAATCTTTGTGAAGAAAATAATGTTTGTATATCTAGTCGTGATTTAGCGAAAAATATGTGAATAAAAGTAATTAGAACTTTTCTCTTGTTTTTATTGTTCATAAAATAAATTATATACAGCGATGTTGCTATGTCTGTAATAATTAACGATGAAGCTATGCTTATTCTCACTTGGGACGTTAAATACGGTTTTCGAAACTTTCAACAAATTATATAACATAGTTTTCATATGTATAGAATCTAAGAAAATAGTAGTCAATACAATATTAACTCATAAATGCACGAAACACTAACTGAAACAAAAATCAGGATTATATAACTTTTACTTTGCTTTTATTTCAGTAAGAGTTGAGCTTAAAGCCTGTTTATCTGATGTCTTCGTGGCCGTGCGGGCTGCGTAGTGTTGTTTTTTCCCTTTTCGTCCATAAAGCTGGCGACGCGAGTTCGAATCCCGAAGCTTGCTCTTCTTTTCTCACAAAGCTCCGTCATCTCTGTTCGTATTCCATGGACGTAATAGTTGGTTCCTGTCAAATGCAAAGAAATCTGACAACGATTCCGATTCCTTAAATAAGGGTTAACCATTTCAAGGTTTAACCTAATAATTATATCGACAGGTTTAATAGTCGTATCAAAATGTTTAGAAAGAAGCAGTTTAATCGAGGCCATATTCGCTGACGTCAAACTTGAGGTCAGTGACTCTCTATCTGCTTTACTGTAATTTAATCACTTGCATGAATTCTTAAAATGCAGAAGGCTAAGCAAATAAAAAGTGTCTGCCAATTTTAAACACCAAATTAGAAACGACTGGATAAATCGAGATCACTGAACCCAAATTTGAAGTCAGTTTCTCTGTACTTGTTTTCGTTTAGGCGCTAGCCTCCATTACAGATGGAGGAATCAAAATTAAGAGGTCCAATATTTTAAGGTAGCTAACAGACAGAACATAGCAAGTGGACTGGAGAAATTAACAGAGCTTTCTTGTTCTTGTTCGATCTAAATCCATATTGTTCTCACCTAACGAATATCACTGGTTTCTTGATTTTGGTAAATTATACTATTTCAGAATGGACATTTCCGTTTTCCCCGTCCTTATATATTTTACAGTTTGTTTGTGTACATCGGATTAAATAACATATAATGTTTTTTTTTAATTTCAGCGCTACAGTTTCCCGTTACGTAGAAATATAGCATGAAATACTGAGAATTCAATCTCCTACGTCATACAACGAAAATCATCCTCTGATTGGCTTACGCAATCAGTCCGTAGTATTTCCGTAGCTATATGCTTCTCCCTATGTTACGTTCCTTATTCAGAAATTTGAAGACAAAAAAACAAAAAAGAGAAAGAACATTTACTTCACCACTTAACGAAATAATTAATGTACAAATCTGCAGAACACACTTCAATAAGTTTAAACACCAAAACATGTTTTTAATAACAGAAATTGCTCGAAACATAGACACGGAGCAGTCTTAACTTGTAATGTTCTTCTTATCACTCGTTCGTGCAACTGTTAATATCTTGTAAATTTAGCTTAGTTGGTTAGCGCATGCAACTTTTAACTTTTTATACTTTCACCTAAGGCTGTTCGAATCCTATCAATGGCCGTGTTTTATTTTACTTCACGAAACGCAAGAGTAACTTCAATGTGAAAGTTTCAGTTTACGTTTTTGTTTCTTACATGCTTTTATTATTATTTTATACAACAACATATTAAAACTATTCAATATACTCACGGCCTACAAGTACGTTAAATTGTTAACAGACGGCAGTAACGAACACTGTTCTTGAAAAATACTTCACTAGCATTCATTAAAAATGTATACGATTGTCGGATGTAAAACCCCACATTTTTTTACAGAAAAACTAGGTAAATCTTTTTAAATACAAGAGTTCTAAAGAGCATTATTAGAAGATATCTCATGATTTAATCATGAAAATGAAAAACAAAAGAGCTGATATAAATTGGTGTTGAAGCTACCAAACAATATCAATATCTTAAAAAGTATTAAAAGTAAAAATCTATTTTAAATGAATAAAACGAACTAAATGATGTTATGGCATACAGAAACGCTATTCACCACTTATCCTATTTCTTTCGATCCATTTTTGCGATCTCTTTTTAACAATACTAACAAATCAAATACCATTTGTATGTCAATGACAAGCAGTCGGAAGACTGATTACGTCATAACATGGCGGAGCCCGATTAAGCGCAAGGCTGAGACTCTTGAAGCAAGTCTTTATAACTTTTGATAGATTCATCACAGAAAGAAAAGAAAATTTTTTTCCGTAGTCTGCTTTAATAGAAGAATTTTTTATTGCAAAAAAAATACTACCGGAAATGTCCATTGCATTTCTTTAAGTAAACTTATATCAGGCCACATTGCATGCACAAAGAATCAATTTCTGAGTAGTATAATAATGGTTCCAAAATACGAGCTGGATTTCCCCTTCTTTCTTAGGTAAGTTAGAGTTTTACAAATGAGGTTGGTGTATATTATTCCCCCAAATGCATCTAATCAAGTGAATAAAATATTTTACGATTTTGAAAGAAAATTATATTGGCGTAGGTCAGCATTTCTCAACGTGGAGGTCGCGACCCCCAGAGGGGTCATGAATTGGGTGTAAGGGGGTCGCAAGAGAAGGTGAAAAAATTAATTTAGCTAGAGTTTGTAGGTTAAAACTAATAAATTTCGAAGACGATATTTTATTTTGCTTATTGTTTTTATAATTAGGGTCTACCAAAATAATGTAATTTGTTGAATAGTTTTGAATAATGTAATTAGGATGTATATTATAAAATACAGCATATCAACGGTCATGTTTTGAAATGTCATGTTTTTAGTTGCAGGATGAAAAGGTTGATAAACGCTGGCGTAGGTGAAAAGCGAACCTATGATTCTCAGTGTGGAGAATGCACATAGCTAATCAAGCTAATAACCACGCCAGCAATCTGTTGTTATCCAACGATCCAACAAATCAGCTTATTCTCATTGCTTGTTTGCTTACACATTCACTTCGCTTACTTGTGGTTTGCCCCTTTTTCTGAATATGATTGTATTCAGATATTGTATCGATGAGGATGAGGTTTCTCCCGGAGGGAGGAGTTAGTCTACTGCTCCAACGCTGACCGGACATGTTGGGAGAGGATAGTCGAAGCTCGCAACTGTGATCGCCTTGTAACGTTAAAATATCCTTGTAACGTTAAAATACAAGATTTTGCAGTGTAACGTGCACGTTTCTCAAATGTTCAAGGTTACTTTTATTCTATGGGAATATATCAGAAATATTCCCTGTATTTTTTCACGATACCAAGCATTCTAATCCCGGGACAAGTTCCGGCATATTTCTAATTACCTAGGAATACTCCCGGAATATTAGGAATTAAAATGTAACAACCCTGGAATATCTTTCTTGCAAGGGAATAATTTTAAACACATGCATAGAATGAGAACCGAAGTAGTTTAAAAACACGTAAATATTCGTATCATCGAACTTTTAAGTTTTTGCCTGGAAAATACATTTTAAGAGAAAAACAAAGCAGAGTCTACTTCCATAATATTCAATGCAGTTCTACAGGGAATATTAAACTGTCAGTTATCGGACGTTTCACTGCAATAATAATAATAATAATACATATTCCTATAAGCGTGACTTTGAACTTCCACAGCGCATAAAAACTGCTTAAGCTGTTATTTTTTATTTCATTTTTCCTGGACTTTTGTTGTTTCGGATATTAGTGGGTACTAATTTGTCTATAAGTGATTGAATAAAGAAATTTTAGTGTGCATTTTGGTTTAAAGAACTTACATAACAAAGTTGGCTATTTCAAAATATGAACTTAGTAATTCATGGCTTCTGTCTTTAGTTGGCAAAATGAAGTAGAGGAAAAGTGCTAAATTCAAGTACTAAAGCAAACCAACGTAGGTTCAAATCCTGTTCAAGCCAAGTTTTTTACAAAGCAGTTGTGAAGAATTTAATCATTACTTCTCATACAAAACGGAGAATCCTTCAGACTGTGGAATCAAATAAATGAGTTACTATAGAGAGAAAGAAGATTTACGAACATTGGTTGGAAAAGCCCAAATCCAGTCTCAGGGGGTTACCAGGAAAGGTAAAATACGTCAATGATCAGAAGCATCCACTTTTCATGTTATTATTCTTTGATAAAATCATTATTGCATTTGTTAAGCACATATTGTATAAAGTCGCCTGTGGAGTATCGCTATCGTGCTGGACTTCTAATTTGAAAACCTGGGTTGAATTCCCTACCAGCCAGTTTCTTTCGCATACACTGAAGTATTCAAACTGAGTTTCATCTCCGCGTTGAAGAGAACTTACGAAGCATTACTGGTCAGAATCCGAATATACAGTATGTGTGTCGTTTAGCATAATGATAATATACTTCTCATATTTTTCATTGGTCTTTCTCTCTTTCTTGAAGTACTGTTATCGTGTCTTCGCTGCTTCTTTCTCTTCTTTTACTTCTCCTTCTCTCTATTCATGTATATTTCTTCTCTTACTTTACACACACTCTCTCTGTTTGTGCGTATTCCACAGCTAAATGCGGGCCACTTTCGATGATCCGGTGATAGGTAGTGAGTGACCCGGTAACCCGATTGACCCAGTCTGGAAAGTCTATTTAACTGGGAATTTTCACGTCGTATTTTTCGTGTTCTCGGGGTAACATCTCCGATCCTGATCACCCGTGAAGTAAAGACTGTTCAAACGCAATGAAATAATTACAATATTTCCTTCACCTTCCGGGTTATCAGATCTACATTGAATCACCGCGTCAGAATGTGTTCGAATCTTAAACCTGATGACACAGTCCAATACCTGACCAGCATCCCCCGACAGCCGGTGACCCGTTTCAGCTGTGCCGTGTTTATTCCATCTGTGCGAATTGTTATACACACTAGTTCATTAGTGTTGTAATTATTAAAAGGTTATATTCGCAATAGGTGGAATTTAGAGTGGCATGTTCGGAACAGATAGATTTTAAGACATGAGTAGACAATGCCCCCCTTTTTCGCTATTTCAAGAGAAGAATTATTTTTATATTAGTTTGGCAAAAAATTCGTTTGCATCCTATAATTTATCAACATGATATTCAACGTGTTCCCTTTTTCACGTTTGAAATGTGCAAGATGTAATGTCTGCTATACCTATAGGAACATGCGAATATTACTTTTGAACATTTGTAACTTTTCGTTTTGATACAGTTTGGAATTATAATCTTGGCTCTTTCTGATAGAAATTAAGCAGAAAAATTATAATCCATTCATTTTCTTTGTAGGTTCAGTTTGAATTAGTAGTCTGGAATTGGAGGTATGACCCACGGTATCTACTGGGTTTGTTACTCTTATTGTCAGCCCCAAATCCTTAAGAGTATCCCCAACTTTTACTTTATTTTCACGGTCAAAAGTTGACAGAAACAGTGCAAAACTCTAGTCCACCCTCCCAATTTTGACGTTACACACCCCAATCTGAAACTCCTGGCGGAATCCATGACTACAATGTATTCCGAACCAGTATGTTCAAAGAGCCCTACCGAATTTGCAGCCGAACCACACGAAAAAAGCATGTGTGTTACACTTTTGACATTATCCTAAATGTGTCTCTACTGGAAATCATGAGTATTTAATCTAACCATCAACTTTGGTCGCAATATTAAAAGTGACTAAATGAATTTTCAAGCGCCCTTTATATATTCGAATTGTCCTGAAAAGATATAAAATTCAAAAGTCACTTCTATCTTGCTGTCAGATTTGTGAGCACTTCACTTTACAATGTTAGGTTCTTTTTTTACTACATTTAAATTCCATATTTGTATCTGTACTCCCCCCGCTTCTTCTTTTCTCCCTTTCTCTCTCTCTCTCTCTCTCATTTCTCTGCCTTTGCCTAAAGGCATCCATCGGTTTCAATTTTTCATTGTGTGTGTTTAAATTTCTCCCTCCGTCAACTTACGTATATTGTATCGTTTCGCTTTTATTCTTTCATTTTATCGATACTAATTCATGTCCATTTTCAAAAAACAAACAAAAAACGGGCTTATGATGGTTGCTGATTTTAGTATGGGTGTGACGAAGGAAGGAGAAAGAGGGGGGTCTGTTTACTATACACGATTATGGGATAAGAAAGTGCCATTTGGGTTGCCTAGCTGCACGGCGTTCACTGTCACATTTTTTTTATACGAAGTGTACAAACATTTTAAATATCCAATTCTTTCATTTTAAACAGTTATGACTGCATTTTGTCCATGGCGGTGTACCTCTTTACTTTTTCTGGCGCCTGCTAGTTACACAATGCAATAAATACTTTAAGCCACACACGTTTTATGTTCATGTATGCTCACGTAGCTACATTATCCATGCATTATACTGATTAGGTTTCCAGCAATAGATACTGAAATGAAATATTACTTGCTTTGCTAAAATAACAGCAAAATATTTTCTTTCTCAATATGCCACTTCAACTGGAGTTGTCGCCGCTCACGTCACTCGCAAACAAATGAGTTGCGCAAAAATGCTTTCTCTTGTCATGAGGATATAGTTTATGGTGATATCTAGTAGCACAGCACCAATGGAAAGCTGCAGAGATCTAAGGGTGGGCCATATTGGGGACCCGGGTCATATTAGGTACACTTACCTTATTCTAAGTTGACTTCTCTAACCTAATATATAAGTATCAAAGTGCGTAAAAGCTTCGAAATGCGAATGACAAGAAAAGTAATGTGATGTAAGCACTATCGGGTCGCTTTAACCCTAGATTACTAAACTGGTCTGTAGCAAACGTTATTACTAAAGCGTAGTCTGACACACTACTTTAGAAAAAAAAATTTTTGCAAATAATAACTTATTTTAATTAATTTAACATATGTTATAATCTTAAAAAGAAAACATTTAAAGAGTTTTCAATGCCATATCTAGTTTACTTGACACTCGCAGTAGGTACTGGCTTGATGGCCCCAACACATGGCTTCTGCATTAGTCGCGTAGTCTGTCAGACGACGCCTTCGTCCACTATACTACGTAAGCAAAGTTGGAAGTAACGCAAACCCTAAACCGTAGTCTACTAGACGATGACACAGAAAGAAAGTGACTAGAAAGGCAACGACTCTTCACCTTTATTGCCTATTCACGCGCCTTCACCTTTATTGTCAGGTGCACGGAGTACGAGATGCGTGGACCTAGTGGAAGGGGATGGGGGGAAATTTCAACAATTGTCGCGTAGTCTGTCAGAGTACGGTTTAGTAATCTAGGGTTAAAAAAAATGATGCTAATGATATCGTGTACCAAGTTCTACTACAGGATGTCCCTAAAATCAATTAGAAACTTGTTCTTGGAAGTAGGGCATGACCTCTCACGTACTTATACAATACCCCTACTTATACAATGTCTCTGGTACAGAGACTGCCGTTTTCTTGAACAGAAAGGTGGCAACTCTGATTTTCTTTCCTTCAATTTAAACAAGGACAAGAACGCTCTTTGCCATTAGCTCTTTTGATTTCAACGTTACACTCAGCCTTCTTAATCCATTGAAGGAATCTCATTTTCAGCAATTAAGGAAAAACAATGCATTGAATTGTTTATTTTTGGAACCCCTGTCGTCGTAATTGTAATTCGTGTACTTCTACCATTGTTATACATTCAAACCAATAATTAAATTACAGCTCTCGGAAAATAGGAATTATTTCAATGATTATTGTAGTATTTTTCAATATGTCATGGAAACTTCTGCAAGTTATTCGCGTGCATGTGATCAAGGTATTTAATAGTGCTTCTTACCTGAGATATAACATTTTCTCCTAAAATTTGAATCAGGTAAATAGCTTTTATTGTTTAAAAATACTTAAGAAAATGTGTTTTTATTATTATTATTAAAAATATTAATGCACTAAAATCTTGTTTATCAAGTTCTTGATTGGACCAGAAGCGCGGATGTAATGACCCGCACCTGTGGGTGGGCATTGTATATCTTGCTCTACACGTTTTAAACTTGCTTTGTTTTCCTTTTTTTCTTTTTCGTTTATTCAAAGTTAGAGGTCATATTTTTATTGTTTGATTAGAAGTACATTTTTTTTTGCTGAGATGAAAGAAACAGATAAGAAGAAGTCGCCAAATTGTTAGTTGCGTCTTATTGTTACTTTCGCGGCTTTTTGGGTAAGCTACTATTCTTTTACTTTTTGAATTTCCGTGCTTTTCGTTCTTGGACATTTTGTTTCTAATTTAATTGACCATCTTTTATTTTAAAATCGTTGAGTTAATATTGTATTAAAAGCTAGTCTATAGACCACGCCCATTTTTCTTATTATAGTTATCTGTCTTCTGATTGGTTCACTCATATCATCATGATGTATACTACACAAGATGAACCCTTTAGAGGGCCTGCTATAAAAGGATAGCTGCGATGTAAAGTTTGATATATCAGCGGTATAACCTCAGCTTGATACTTATTTAAATTTGAAAAAAGAAAATATTAACTACACTTGTATTGCTACAAGTAAAATTTTGCTGATATTATAGTAAGAAGAGGAGAGGTCGACACTGCATGCTTTTATGAGATAGAGCAGATTAGAATATGCCTGCAGTAAAACATCAATTTTTAGTTGAGGCTGGAAGTGGACGAAAATGGTTTGTTTTAAGAGGTCGAGTGTGAGCAGGTGATGTTATCTTTGTTCTCGTACGTGTGTTGTAATGTGTCAAATCTGTGCTTCCCCGTGTGTTTTTTCTTCTGCTAAACTTATTGAAGCTCTAACCCCATTTTGTTTGTGAGTAAAGTCAGTGTTTTTGTGAATGTCGAGTATGTATTGTGGTACGATCGAGGAGCAAGTTTTTGCAAAGGGGTCAGTTACCCCTAATCTGCGGGCATGTGACACCTATGTCCAAAAACCGCTCCTTATCCAGGTCTATTCTACAATGGGTTCAGTAGAAATTTAACTTTACGTAATCCATGTCTTGATACAGTTAATTTAGTCCTTGCCATTAACCTCTCCTCTTTTGTGTCTAGTTCCCCTTGTACTTCCTTTTCTCAATAAGTTTGCTAGTTAATTAGAAGTTGACATGGGAATTTATGACCAGTTTGCTTACGAACTACGTGGCCAATAGAAAATTCGATTTACTTTAAACGCCTTATGATTTATCTTTATCGACAATCCTGCCGTTCGATTCCGTTTTTTCACCGTTTGCCGGACTATGCTAAAGAAAATTGTTTAATCCAACCCAACCTAACCTAAATTAATGTATTTTGATCAAGCTTCGAATCCGATTTACAGTGAGCTAAATTTATTTTGGTTTCGTTGAACAATGTACAGCACGTTTAATAATTAATTTATGAGTGTAGCGCAAGTTGTCATTGCCATGTACCGGTAAACTATGATTTAAGTATGTTATCGTTCAGCTCCCTGTTAGGTTGTATGCAGTTGACTCTTGGAAACAATACAATTTAGCAAAGCTTCGAAAAATCCTAAATTTAGTGTTCAGTGATCCTGTTTATATACTGATTGGGTTCTTCAAATAGTAGTTCTTCAAATTCGTAACCCAAATTTTATTTGTCAACACTGAAAATGGAATATGTTCAAATTTTATCTGAAGCAAAATGTGAGAAATTATAATTTTTCGTAATGCTGTGAACTTAATTATCGGCTCAGTTTCGACGTTGAGCGTTATTGTACAGTTACGTTCGTTTTGTCGTATGTAATTTAAAAGAAAAGATATGAAATTTAATGGGCAAAATTGATACCGGATGTTTTTGGAAAACATTTCTTTTAGTTAATTATGTGTCGCAAATATGCTTGAAATTTTCATTGAAGGAAACACTGCGTTTTCCTATAAGGGAATGAATTCTGTTTTACCCAGTATTTGGAGTTTAAGGATTCATTTAAATATTAATTAGTACACCATGGTAATTAGACTCTTGTTTATTAGTACTACTGTGTTCTGAAGGTTGTCAGCCTTCTTGGGTGTCAGCCCGCAAGCATTTCTGCTGCTGCTTTTGAAGTTATTTGGAAATTAATTTTAGGTTAAAGTTTCGTACTAATGCATATCGTAAACTCAGAGAATAGTCAAGCTTTTCATCAACATTCTTGCGTCATGTGTGAAACCTCGCAGGGCCAGTAGAGCCTTGTACTATCTTAGAGGCTAACGTTCAGGGGTCCGACCATCGGGTTCTCGGGTTGACGGTTGAAGCATGTGTGGATCACACTTAGGCTGAACGAGGTTAGTTGATGGATACTGGAATGAAGTTGCAGTTTTGGTTTTAGGAGGGTGCACATGCACTCTGCCCCGGGACTTATTCTACAGTGCCGACGTACATAGTTCCAGCTACTGTGCAGGGCGGGACTGAGTTCCGCCTGGTGAATATTACTTTGTAATTGCGTTTTGTTTCTCGTTTTATGGAGTGTGCGTTTGGTGAATGGTTATTCATAAGGTAGAAAGTGCTTTATTTAAGCCGGACTACTTCATAACTTGATGGGGGTACCTCGAACTGTAACTCTGTTACGGTAGCTCACTAAGATATCGTTTTTGTAATTCTAAATTTTCTCCTCGGTTCTGCGATTACTATTCAGTGTACGTTTAACTTAAGGTTTTCTCCTATCCTTTTTCTGCATAGCTTTCATGAGTTCTGGTTCTGAAGATAAGGAACCTGGATAGTGTGAAGTTTTAAGAAACAGTTTTTACTTTTGAAATAAGTGAACGTCTAATTTGTATGTGTTCTGACCGTGCTTGCGCAGGTACATTGTTAAGGTTTTTATCCTTCATGCATGGTGATCTTGCCGAAGCCTCTCCAAATTTTTATCTTTTCTAGAGTTTTTAGCCTTCTGCTTTCGCCAATTTTTTTCCGTTCTGGTACTTCCTTTCCGACTTTTTATCGTGTGTGCTTCATATGCTAAGACTAGTATCGAATAAGTTTATGTGCGGTCTTTCTACAAAAGCAAGGCAACGATGGTTAGGTACCTGCCTTGACTTTTATCCGAACATGATTATATGCATATTATATTTTAAGTATATGCCCTCGTCTGTGTATGTGAAATAACTTTTCCTCCAGGGTAGGTAAGCTGATATATTTATGATATGGGTCTTTTCATTTGGCGGCAGGGCTCCGTTTGTCCCTTGTCTGCTCCCTGGCCCCAGTTAATGGGTACAAGTCTTACACGGACAGATACAGAAATGCAACGAACACGGTGTGGCTACGCACACGCGCATTCTCCCTTGACAGCGCTTATGTACAGGTCACTAATGCATTTTTCACTTGGACTACGAGCAATATTAGGTGACGTCATAGATGCTTCACGTCTACTCGGACGGATGATACAGTAACATTACCAGCTTTGAGCCGTCACAGTGTCAGATGTTTTCTGTGATTTCATTTCAATCGCAATAAACTGGTCTACATAGAATGTCCAAAACTGACGAAGGCCTTAACACATTTCTTGCTTCGTCCTGGAGGAAATCTTCTATTTGATTCAACTCTGGATAAAACGTCGAGGACAATAATTAGGGGTCAATGTAAGGGTCTGAAACGGAATAGAAATGAGGAATTATAATATTATTAATTGACCTAAACATGCATTCATAGCGATCCAAGGATCAGTACATCTACTGGAAAGTAACCTAGTCAGACTTAGCTAACTGACCGGATTTAGCTAATGCTTCATACTGCTGACTACTTTGTGCAGAAACGTATACAGTAGATTTTAGTTAGTACAAGGGTGAAAATCGTAATAAATAAAGTAATTTTTATATTACCCACTTGATGTACAGCATTGAGTAGTACTTTAAATGTTACTTATATCTGATGTGCAGAATGCTGAATGTGTTGTAAAAATGTTTTGATATGAGTGCAAGAACAAGCTGTACACTCAATGCACTCACATCACCCTTTCACTTTACTTCACATTCTGAATGATATGCATCCTAAACAAGGGAAGTAACAATTTGAAGTACATTTAACGCTATATAACAGAAGCAACTAAGAGAACTACTATAAACAATATTCATTACATAAATAGTAGTTATTTTAGATAAATTTTACTTTCGTTCCCCCAGCTATTGAGCTATATGCACGCTCTATACCACTCATTTCATTTTAAAGAATTATCATACACTTCTGCACCGACACACGCAAAGAGAGAGAGAGAGGGGGGGACAATCTGCAATACAAATATCATAGTTTCGAAAAGCCATGTGTAATTATTATTTCAATTAATAGGTACACGAGTTGTTCACCAGATATGGCGGCTGGCAGTGGAATACTAATGATGTCATTTCTTTTTATGGATGACACATATTTTGCTACAAAATGACGAATATTATGTACATGGCGTCAAGGCGGGTTAACTAACGTCAGGTTATTTTTTCATTATACGCGATGCGCTTCACTTTTAACAGTCAGACAAAGTGAACGACCTGAATGCGGAAGCACCTAAATCAGGGATTCCGCCAGGATTTTCAGTTTGGGAGTGTAAAGTAAAAATTATGTGTGTGTGTGTGTGTGTGAAGTGCAGATCCACACGTTTTCTATCGATTTTTGATTGAGAAAAATTTTTAATTGGTGTTGTCGATAATTAGGGGGAAGTCTGGTAGAATCATTGACCTAAATAGTCCCTCAGACTTTCCACACTTGTTTCACACTTCCATGGCTGGAAGGGTTCGGTTCGTTTTGTCGACAATCATTTTGTCGACAGATTACTTTGTCGACACCACTTCGTCGACAGGTACGTTTTGTCGACAGGTACATTTCGTCGACAAGCCACTTTGTCGACAGCTCACTTCGTCGACAGGTACGTTTTGTCGACAGGTACGTTTCGTCGACAAGCCACTTTGTCGACAGCTCACTTCGTCGACAGGTACTTTTCGTCGACAAGCTACTTTGTCGACAGCTCACTTCGTCGACAAGCCACTTTGTCGACAGTTCATTTCGTCGATAGGTACGTTTCGTCGACAAGCCACTTTGTCGACAGCTCTTTTCATTGATAAGTACAGTTCATTGACAGTTTATTTAATTTACCGTCTTATTTCGCCGATGATAATTTTATGGGCACTATTTTCAGTCACGGCTATAGTCTAGTTTCACCCATAGAGGATTTAAGCGGTGTGTTTCAACTTATGCGTAAAAGAATACACAATATAATACAGTATTGTTTGGCTTTGCTGCTACATATATTACAAACTGCTGTAAATAGTTTCTTCCTCCCCTATTGCATTATTTTTCTCGTGTCTCTGAACTATCCGGATGGGGAAAAAGATGATAGAAAATGTAAATACAGAAAATTCATTTTTTGCGCCACCTGTTGAGCATTATACTTTGAATTCAGAAATACAGAGCATATGATAATTACAAGAAACTATTAGAGAATTTTCTTGGTCTTGGGCGTCCGCAGGCAATAGCGCAAGAGGGGCATGTGCCCGGACATGGATTTTTTTAAAACTGATACTAAATATTCGTATATTTTTCGTAATAGAAATGAGATATGGGTTATTTTATTCTATGCACCCATTTATTAGGCCTATATTAGTGAAGTTTTTACTCCACATATAATAATATAATACATATATGCACCCATTTATTAGGCCTATATTAGTGAAGTTTTTACTCCACATATTTTTTCTCATGATCTTGTAGTACTGCGGGCTTCTGACTTGCAGTGCAGAATAGTCACTTTTGTTATAGTACAGTGCTATTCTAACATCAGTATTTTCATTATTTTATAAATCCCAGATCATTAATATCAGGGTTTCCGTCAGGATTATTAGTTTGAGGGTGGGGTGTAAAGTCAAAATTGGGAGGGTGTAAATGGAGTTTTGCACGGTGTCTATTAATTTTTCACCGCAAAAATATTAAAGTTGGGGGTGTTGTCGATAATTTATGGGTAACACCCTCACAGGAAGGCGTCTCTCGGAATTACTGGTCAATATTTTTTGCGCTTCATGATATCTAAACCTAATGATTCAAATAATAAAAATAAACCTACGTCAATTTAAAATATTTTGAAAAGTAGTTATTTCATCTGATCAGCATATTGTGGTTAACGTTCTGCTTCAAACTGTCATACCTTTGTACGTGAAATTTCTTATTTTAAACACGTTAAATTTGTTCATTTAAACATTTTGTTTGTGTTGGACAATATTCTTT
>JAGDQP010042717.1:1432-16456 GCA_022664845.1 Lepisma saccharinum
CGTTTATGAGCAAACATGCAGCAATGGGCTAAGCCTTTCATAGGTCTGAGAGATGACATCCTCGCTGAGAAGTCTTGCAGCTGAAGAAAGCAAGGTTGGACAACCGGGTTATCATTCGAGGTACCATCCCAGCATTCAGCTGGTGAAGCAAGTTTCTGTCTAACAAGGGAACCTAGCGAACCAAGTTCCGGGGATTTTCGCCGGACTGGTTCCAAATGAGAGGGGACATGGTAGGAAGTCAGAACGTGAGATTATTTTTTTACGGAGCAGGAGCGTGAGAGACAGGAGAACGGGTTAAGGGTGAACTGGTGCTTCGGTCCAGTAAAACTACCCGTTTTCTTTTGCCAGTTTCTCATAAACGAAAGCAGAGAATGAAGTGTAACTTACCATGATTATAGGTAATGCTGTTCTACATTAGAAGCGACTAATGTGAAGCACCGTCAGTGTTGCCAGCTGTAGACATTCGCAGTGTTGCCAGAATATTAAAAGCCCGAAAATGTCGGTGAAGACAGGGACTATAACGATGAAGTCAACGTCATTTACTGACAAAGTATAGTTTATTCTAGTGCTGTGTACTACTTCGCCAATACTATTGTAATAAGCACAAAAAGAAAGCAAAATAACACAAAACAGCAATGATGCGAATTACAAATAAAATCAAGATATTAGTTGAAAATATATGATAATTGGTCATCAAATGCTGTTGAGTTCATTGTTATAGGCACTACTCTTCTCTCTTTCCTTTTGCAGTGGACACGTACGCTAAAACGAAGTTCTTTCCTACTTTCTTGCTTTCACCTTTCCTTTTCTATGTCTATAAATATATTTATGGATGAAATATTACAATTCTTGTGGAGTGCTGATAAACCTGTTGTTCATTTTTATAAGTATTCTAATGTTTTCTTTTATTTGTCGTTTCAGGATAAATCCAAAAGGGGTCATTCGCCTGCTTGTTCAGAAATTTGGCACATCTGATGACGCACCATCCATTGCAGATCGGGAAATGTTCGACCAGATATGTGCCGAGTTATTGGATGAACGAGTGATCGTTGAGCGGTATGAATCTCTGACATATGAGGACGCTTCAGACCTGGATGTTGACTCAACTGATCGTGAATATGGTGATGAGGATATCGACATGACATCGCAAGCCATATCAACGCAACATGTGCCGGAAGTGTCGGATGAAGAAGAAACACCGTCATCTCAAGGCAGTAACTCATCGTATGTTCCGTCACCGGAAAGAAAGATGAAAGGAATCAGCGAACTGTCAGAAGAATACAAAGAATGGGCATTCCAGTACTGGACAAGCACAGTTGGAGGAAAGAGAAGATCTCTGGCATCTGTTCGATCCAAGTTTGCAAAGATCAAATCGATTGGCGTGCTGCAGAACTATGAACGATCGCGAGAAAATATGACGTCGCGCGTGAAGATGAGTACTATAAACACCAGAGTGTTTGAGTACTTCAAAGAAATGTCTGCACACAATGCCATAATTCACGACAGAACAATCAGACAGTGGGCATTGCAAATCAAACGCCAGGTTGATCCAGATGATAAACTGAATTTCAAGGCATCAGATTCATGGATTTATAAGTTTAAGAAAAGGAACAGGATCATCTCGCGATCAATCAAGTGTCATCAAGTGTCAAAGACCTGCGCCTCAAAAGAGGAGGATATACAGCGGAAATCAGATGAATTCGTCAGAAAAATGAAATCCTTGTTCATCGAACGACATTTGGTTCCCAAACAGATCCTGAACACAGATCAAAGTCGTTTCGAGAAAGAAATGCATTCAGGACGAACACTTCGAAGAATGGGCATTAAACGAGTATATGCAACTGTAAGTTCTACGTCGGCAACGACGCACTCATACATGATAATGCCTGTAATCTCAATGGACGGAGATCTACATTCGCCGATGTACATGCTTTGTGCAGAATCCAGCCGGAAACTTCCTCAAAGCAAACCAGCTGATCCATCAAATATTATGTCTTATGCTTCTTGCTCTGTTAACATGAAAAAAGAGGATCAGAAGATAATGCTGACCAATGTATTCTGGCCAAGTGTGTCTACTTTATACGAAGAAACCATGCTTCTACTTCTCGATTCGTGGTCAGCCAATACGGATGAAGTGTTAATCAAATCAACAATTCCAGAAAGCATTAGTGAATTTGAATGGCATTTGATTCCACCAGGATGCACAGGACTCATTCAGCCACTGGATGTGTATTTCTTCCGCCCGTATAAAGCGTTTGTTAAGTTCGTGACTGATGCCATTATCGCTAGCGAAGAGTTCAACATCTGGCATCGGGACAACTTCATTCGTCTCCAATCCTTATCACTCATTATCAGTTTTCGTCCCCAATGTTTCCAAACATGATCAAGTATGCATGGTACAAGTCAGGATATCTGGACGAAGAACCGGAACCATTCAGGACGCCGATGCAGTACTGCTGTGACACTGTTGGCTCTGAAGTTTGTTCATCAGATCAGTGCAGTGCCTTTTCATTCATGAGATGTGCTCATTGTCACAACACGTTTTGTCTGAATCATCTACTCATTGACAGTCTGCATATAAATTGCACCTAACTCGAATTTCCTGATGACTATTTCAGGATTCCTGGTGATTTTGCTTATTACCACTGAAATCAAAATAGTATTGGCGAAGTAGTACAGAGCGCTAGAATAAACTATACTTTGCCAGTAAATGACGTTGACTTCATCGTTATAGTCCCTTTCTTCACCGACATTTTCGGGCTTTTAATATTCTGGCAACACTGCGAATGCCTACAGCTGGCAACACTGACGGTGCTTCACACTAGTCGCTTCTAGTGTAGAACAGCATTACCTATAATCATGGTAAGTTACACTTCATTCTCTGCTTTCGTTTATGAGAAACTGGCAAAAGAAAACGGGTACAGTTTTACTGGACCGAAGCACCAGTTCACCCTTAACCCGTTCTCCTGCCTCTCACACTCCTGCTCCGAAAAAAATAATCTCACGTTCTGATTTCCTACCATGTCCCCTCTCATTTGGAACCAGTCCGGCGAAAATCCCCGGAACTTGGTTCGTAAGGTTCCCTTGTAAGGAATCTGATGTAAATATTTAACTTACATTTTGAGTCAAATATTCAAGCTCTAAAGATAATTCTTGGACACACTATTTCGACTATTCTTAAAATATTTAGTTAGTCTTTGTAGTACGTGGCGTTGTCGAGCATACCATCCACAAGGACGTAAGTAATAATCACGTAAAAGCAATAATATTTTGTAAATCCAACTTTCATCATTTATTATTATTTAGAACATGTTTATTACAAAGAACAAAAATACCTTATAAACCGCCACGACTACGAAAGCAGTAAACTTAGTTCATAAATGATTCCTTATCTGTTAGATAAGACGAAGAGTAATGTTATCGTATTTAGGCCCATTAACTTGGATTCACTTGCAGATACCTTATCACGAGAGAAGGAATTAAAAGCTACTGAGTAAATAACTAATTTGAGAATAGAATACCAATGTATACTTGAGTAGGCAAGTTGCATAAGTTGTATTCAGTCTGGTACTTTTCTGGGAAATGGAGAACATTGGGAATGCATTTTCTCCTTAAGCTTTGTACCGTATATTAACTCTTCCTGTATGGTACTTGTCTAGGAGGAAGAAACATCGATACTTACAGACAACACAATGCAAGCGTACCATCACGTTTCTATTTCTGTCTTTCTCCTTTCCCAATCGAAATTGCTAAAACCCCAATACTTGTTACTATATTTAGTTACATTTCTTTACGCGACTTCCGCAGACAATGCCTTCAATAGATATAGTGTACAGAGTCTAATCTTCGGGAACAGGTTATAGCGTCGAAAGGTAAAACCGATCACAACAGCGAAATAAACGATTAAAACGTCGAAAGAACCTGACAAATCGTCAAAAGAAAAGGTCAAAGAGTTGAAACACTGAATCGATCATTGCGTCGGACAGTCATAACATTGAAAGAAACTGATAAAATCGTCAAAAGAAAGGGTCAAACCGTTCCAAACGCAGAGTCAAAGCACCTGTCACTACGTTTATTAATTTCCCACTTATAAGAAATAATTTATTATTTCCAATATTAATTTACAAAACAAGTGTTGATACTGAGCGGCCGTGGCTCAATGGTAGAGCGTTGGCTTAACATTCGGGAGGTCGTGGGTTCAATTCCACCGGCCGGCCATCCTGACTGAGATTTTCCTGTCACACCAGGTAAATGCCTGGATGGTACCTTCAACTTAGGCACCGGACGATATCTTACCGCATCCTTTCCCCTCCATTACCCGAGCCGTAAATGTCTAAAGGGCATAAATAAAATTCAAAATTATGAATCTACAAGGAAATAAATTACATGTTTTTTTTTTAACTTCACTGTAACAAGAGGGAATGGCCTTGTGTTTTAGAGACACACGCTTATAACAGTAGCCACTTATCGACTGCATTTTTTTTTTTTTAATGAATGCGTCATGATGAACGGTTTCGTGAAAGTTTCTTGGAAAGCAAGGAACTAAATTTGATTATACTTGATCGAAATTTATATAGTACTTATTAGCTATAGTATAGACAGGAAAGAATTGCATTGACAAGCAGCAGAATTGAAACGGGTCACCGGGTCTGTTTGGACCCAGTCTGACCCGGAGAGCGAAGGAAAGATTTCTTACAATATTATACACTCTTCCGTTTGAACAGGCTTTCTACCTGTGGTGACCGGAATCAGGGGAGTTACTCCCCAGAGTACAAAAGTCCGATGGCGAATAGTTCATAAGAATAGTAATAGCATATGGAAATACAGTCTCATATCTCTGGAAAGAACAAAAATGCCGTCCGAAGCGTGAAAATACCGCCGGCCCCATCACAAAGTGTCGTATCTCTAAATTTGGCAGTTTTAAGATAGCACCGTCAGAATATGATTTTTTGTGTAAAATCGACGTATCTAAGTGATAAGCCGTTAAAATGCTATTAACAAAATAGGTTACAAGAACATTAACAAGTATATGGAGGTATTTTTCTTTAAATTGCTCTCCTGAAAAGTTTTTTAAAAATGAGATACGACACTTTGTGATGGGTCCGACCTCCGTCGGAAAGGCTATTCTAAAAGAATTTGTGTTTGATGTTTTAAATAGAATAAAACGTTAAAATCTTTTCGAACTCTCAAATATAGAGCTTGTTCCATTTGGATTTTGTTTGCTGTTTAGTAAGTTGAGGAATTTATTTACTTTTGTCTTTATATGGTCAGTATTTCTCTCTTTTAATGTGTGACATTTAGGAGCTTTGACTGTTTTGCGTTTTGACGCTTTGACCCTTTCTTTCGAACGTCCAGATCTTCAAGCGGGTCCGACGCTTCTCAATGTACACACCGGAAAACAAACAGAGGAGTTTTAAATTTATACCACAAAACAGTGGATACCCGAACCTACCGAGGTTAAAATATCAATAAAGAGATTTTCAAAAATCAAATCACCAGGAATTGACATCATCCCAGCCGAATTAATAGACCACAAAAGTCTTCTGTCAGATCCGGTTGGTTGTCATGGTAACCCGCCATGTTCAAGTCTAAACAACAGTGGTTGGTTTATGTAGTTTCTTCGATAATAATAATTCATCATGGGTATGTGCTTCATACCAGATTGCAAACGTTACAATGAGATAGAGACATGTCGCCTTAAAAGGATGAAAACCAGAAAAAGAAAAAAAAATCAGCCATTACTTCCACAAGTTACTGTCTACGTTCCTACCATCTAACTTACTTGACTGTTCACTGTTGTTTAGACTTAACCCCCGCCGCTGCTATGGCAACCAACCGGATATGGCGCCAAGCCTTTAGTCCTCCATTAAGTAAGATCTTAATTGCTAGTACGTCTCATTGTGGGGCAGCCATTATAAATTTTGTTTTTCGTCTTCGCGGCCACTCGGGCGGGGCAATGATTAGAGGCAGGGGTGGATTTCGCCCAGGCTAAAAGTTTTCAGAGGCCTAGCCGGGCCAGGCTAAATCCCGCTATAGTCTGTTAAACCCTAGTTTTGTTCTGTGGATAAACAAAAATTACTTTATAGAATCGGTCGAACTAAAATTTTAATAATGTATTATCTGAATGTTACAGTAAGTTATTCGTAGTTACAGGTAGTATACGTAGGCTAGTCCCTGACAGTGCCAGAATTCTCACAAGCATTGTCATGTCCGCTAGCTTTGTGTTTATTCAGGGTTTCTTGCAGATAAACATCTCCGTAGAACAGTTGTACAGCTCCGAAGATACTTTTGAAGGCTCCAGGAAATTTGAAACCAAGGGGCGGACTGACCCGGCCGGAAACACGGAAATTCCCAGGTGCCAGAAGAAAGTTCAGGGAAGAAAGTTCTTAACCAATACAAGAGTTCTATTCGACCCGATTATATATTTTCTTTCTTGTTCATTGTTAAAATCGTTTCATTATTGTTGTGGATATAACAATGAAGTACTTTCAACAATGAAAAAGAAAGGAAATGAAAAATCGGCACGGATAGAACTCTACAATGAACTTTCTTTCCTGAAAGTTTGAACTCTCTAGGCTTGATTTTGTAGGAGCAGCATTGACATTTCGCGCAACAAAAATACATTAGACATATAGTGCTGTCATCTCTTGTCGTACAACATGGCTTTACATTGCCTTTAAATGCTTCGTAGATAGCTGGCAACTTTCCTGGGTATCCTGATAATTTGTGTCCTTCCATTTGTATTAGCGCAATATTGCTCAAAATTTGAATGACTTTCTCTCAGGCCTCTACTCAAGAAACATAGTAAAAGAAACAAAAAAAATGTAGATCTAAAGGATATTTAACGCCTGTTGAAGCAAAGGACTTCTTTTTAAAAAGCAGGCTGCTGCACATATAGACACATACTTGCCTGTTTTCTTGATTGCTCATAAAGTTTCTGATCATTTAATACGTAAAATATATTTCCTGACAGTGTTCGATTTGTTATAAAATACGAGGGCTCGATCCTAAAACTATTGGTTGCTGGTAAGTTTCAACATACTACCTGTTTGGGTAGAAATACAAAGAATTTATCCCTGTTTAGGATGGTATTCAGAACCAACAACCTCATTCACCAGGGAAAATCTGCGGCAAATCGAACACTGTTACATTATATTTATTCTTTGAAGGTTACCAGGACCGGCTCAAGGGGTGTTCAAGTTGTTCCCCGAACAGAGCGCCAAAATTTTGGGGGCGCTAGCCATTTCGGGTGCGAGTTTATCGAAACGGGTAAAATAGTATAGCGCAAAAATTTGGAGAACTATGATTTTATTTTTTTTTAATTTAATTTCATTTTGTTAGTTGGTTATTTCTTTAGTTATTATAAATATTTTCGAAGCAAATTTTTATTATTAAAGATTTCAAAATTGCAGTAGAATGTTGGTATAGTTCGCTAAATATGCTATTTTTATGATAAAGCAAACGCTAAATATGAATTTATTCTTACTATGCAATAATTATCTACTTCAAAAATACTCGCGCTCTAGGTTAAATCAATAAGTACGCCGGCATGGGGGCGCCACAAATGCTGAGATGAATCGTTTCGAGACTTTAACATTGGCATATCAGTGAAACTAATGGAATTGCTATTGTTACTGTATAAGTTCGGAAAATTAAATGACTATTTATGAGGGTTCATTGAAAATGTGGAACAGAGCGTCGATTCACTTCCCCAGTAGCACACAAACGTGTTTTGAACGTTGATTTTTGGTTTAGTTCATTGATTAAACGTTATCGGTTGAAAAGGTATGTTTTATTTTAAATCATGTTTCAACAAAGACTTGATATGTTGTTGAAAAGATGTTAATTCAACGTGGATTCAACTGTTATTTTCAACTATGGTATAGATTTCGTTTCATGGGATTCTTTCTAATTTAATGGAATAAAATTTTCAAATAAAAGTTAATTGAATGCCATTAACTATTATTTTGTGCTCTTTTCTGCATGTTGAAAACACGTTGAATTTCAACCTAAATTCCAATGAAAATTTGATTTCGTTGATGGGACGTTAACATGACGTGCTTTTTCTTAACTATTATATTGAACTGTGCCCTAGAGTATCTTTCCAAGTTAATTCCATAAAAATTGTGCTTAAAAGCGAATAGAATAAAATTAATTACGTTTCTCATGTTCTTCATTTACATGTTGAAAACAGATTGAATTTTAAACTATATTTCAACGAACAGTTAATTTCGTTAATAGTGTGATAATGTGAAGTGTTTTCAAGTTTCCTTTTCAACTATGACATAGATTTCGCTTTATATGCATTTTCCTAAGGCACATTACACTTCTTGAGAAATACGCATTAATAGTAAAATGATGGTCAAAGTGTTAAATAAGGAAAAATGCACATAACAAAGAAAGAAGGAGTATATTCTTTATTCTTATTCTTATATGATGGTGTAACAACGCGTCTGGATTTGTGGACCTTGCAAGACTGCCTTTTCTTATAGATATTCTACCGTAAAAGAATAGTTAATCTCAAGGTGACTCCGTGGTCCAGGGGTAACGTGTCGAGCTCCCAACGATTAGTACGGAACGTTCCAGCTTCGAATCCTGCAGCAGACACTTGGTTTATTTACTGTTGGAAAGTTTAAGCAACGGACAAAATGCAACTAAATGTATATAGCAGTAAACAGCAACCATGCTCTGTTTTGGCCAACTTCATCGTCCGCTTCTTGATTTCAACTAGT
The DNA here is from genome assembly GCA_022664845.1 of Lepisma saccharinum. NCBI lineage: Eukaryota > Metazoa > Arthropoda > Insecta > Zygentoma > Lepismatidae > Lepisma > Lepisma saccharinum. The sequence continues at coordinate 10,165 of JAGDQP010042717.1, forward strand.
TTCTTCTCAACCATTATTCATGGTCGAATAAACCGTTGAACAGGCGGACATTTCGGTACATTTACAACGTTAAAATAACATTTCGATACTAACGTTTAATCCACGTATTTTCAACGTCTATGTGCTACTGTGGTTAGAACCATCTCTGAAAGTTACAATCAAAATTCAGACTAAACATTGTCAATTTGACTGAATTTGAACATTTAATTATTGGCTTACTCGTGTCTATATTAACATCAAGACGATGTCTTTATTTAGGCGATGAAAGTGGATTTTCTTCATTATTTTTGAATACAAAGGTTGTGTAAAAAATAATGATAACAATAATAACAACAATAAAATGAAAGCAAAAATTTAGAACACACTAAAACCCGGTTCGGACATGATGGAACCGAACCCGTTTTGGATAAACCAGATTTATGATTTTTCATGTTATAAGCGCCTACAAATGCACAAGTACAATAACAAAATGGTCCATTTTACAATAAATTAATAAAATAAAAATAAAGAATAAAAAACATTTTTATAAATTGAGGTCAAATACAGTAGATCTACAACACTGCATATTTTCACTTCAGAGAATTAATTAGACTAGCTTACTTGTATACGATGTACATTGTATTTTGAAAGTGACGAAAAATTTATTATTTTTTCGAAAATCGTTCCGGATAAATGAGTTTTAGATCTGGAATACGAATGTAGCACCAGAGGTGAGCGCTCTACCAGTGAGCCACCGCGGCCCGTTATACAATAGTGTTTGTACCATTCGAGCTTTTATAAAGTTGATTTTCTGGGTATATAAATATGCGTATTTGTGATTATGTAAATTAAAATAAATACAAAACGCAAGTAGACCCTTATGAAACTCGTACAGAAAAGGCGTGAAAGCATTAACTAAATATATGAAAAAAAAGTAGTGGGTACAAAACTATATGGATTATGAAAGAGTCAATTACTGAATACGCACAAGGTTCCTGCCCCCTTAAAGTTCTTCAATTTTCACACTGTTTTATTGACAAAATACCCGGCAAGTTTCAGAATTCCAGCTTAACTTCTTTTCCATAGGTTATTCATAGGCTCTGATACATATTACGGCCATCAAGCCACGCAAAAAGTTTACGCGAACAACGGTGATACCACATTTCGTCCAACGAAATTTTGTCCACGCGACATTTCGTCCACAAATATTTCGTCCACAGACATTTCGTCCAGAGACAATTCGTCCACTTGACTTTTCGTCCGCAAGACATTTCGTCCAACAGATTTTTCGTCCATAAGACATTTCGTCCAACAGATTTTTCGTCCACAAGACATTTCGTCCAATCGACTTTTCGTCCAACGGATTTTTCGTCCACAAGACATTTCGTCCAATCGACTTTTCGTCCAACGGATTTTTCGTCCACAGGACATTTCGTCCAATCGACTTTTCGTCCAACGGATTTTTCGTCCACAAGACATTTCGTCCAATCGACTTTTGGTCCAACAGATTTTTCGTCCACAGGACATTTGGAGGCCAGGCCAGGCCAGGACATTTCGTCCAATACACAGCCTAAACAGCTGGAGCTACTAAAACGAAATTTAGTAATGTAATACATTATCACTAGTAGGTTACGAAAATATTACCAAATGTCACCAAAGGCGCCATATTGAATCCAAAATGGTGGAACTTAAATCCATTTTCCACGCCGTTTGAGCTAGAGATACCAAATTTGGCACAAATGTGTAATATCGAGAGTAGTTTAGGAAAATATTACATTTTAAAAAAAATTCGCCACCTTGGCTAGAAAATGGTCGCGAAACTCATTGCTTTATAGAATACACACCCAAACCGCTGGAGCTAGTGAAACGAAATTTGGTATGGTGGTACATTATCACTAGTAGGTTACGAAAATATTACCAAATGTCTCCAAAGACGCCATATTGAACCCAAAATGGCGGAGCTAGAAATCAACTTTGAGCTAGATATCAAATTCGGCACCGAGTTGTAGTATCAAGAGTAGTTTAGGAAAATGTTACATTTTGAAAAGTCGCCATCTTGGATAAAAGATGGCCGCCAAACTAATTGTTGTATAGAATACACAGCCCAAACCGCTTGGTCTACTGAAGTGAAATTTGGTATGAAGATACATCATCACTAGAGAGTTAAAAATTATTACAAAATGTATCCAAAAACGCCATCTTAGATCCAAAATGGTGAGCCCAAAAACATTTTCCACACCGTTTCAGCTAGAAATACGAAATTTGGCATAAAGGTGTATCATCAAGAGTAGATTAAGAAAAAAAAAATACAAAATGTTAAAAAAGTAGCCAACTTTGATTCAAAATGGCCACCCAAATATCATTTTCGACGTCGTCTGAGCTAGGAGTAGGTCACGACAATAAAAGAAAATGTTTAAAAGTCGCCATTTTTAATCTAAAATGACGACCCCAAAACCCATTTGTAAAACCACTGAGGCTAGAAAAACGAAATTCAGTATGAAGACGTACCATCACGGGTAGGTTAGAATAAATGAGGCAAACCTTCAATATGGGGACGAAGCTCCCCCCGCCCCCGGGTCGTTGGGAGAAGATTGGCACCATGAGGGAAAGGTGCCCAAAGAGAGTAGCTACGATAAAGGGGGCGCAACCCCCAAAACCCCAAGTTGGGATGCAGCCCTCGCGAGGGACTAGGGGCTGCGCCCGCATTGAAGCAAAGAAGCAAAGCGAATCCACATAATATATAGACCCATTGTCACTCACTGACTGCCTCACTGACACTGATCATATTTCCCAAGCTAAACTGCTGAAACTAAAAACAACAAATTTGGTATGAAGGTGTATGACCAAAAGTAGGTAAAGGAAAACTTCCGACATGAAAAAGGCGCCATCTTGCATTCAAAATATCCGCAAAACCCATTGTTGTATTGAATACACAACCTAAACGGCTGGAGGTATAGAAGCGAAATTTGGTATGACGTACAAAATCACTAGTAGGTTACGAACATATTAAAAATGTCTTCAAAGACGCCATCTGGAATCCAAAATGGCCGCCAAACATATTGTAGTACAAAATACATAGCCTATACCTCTGCCCTAGAAACTCCAAATTTGGTATGAGAGTACATCATCGCTAGTAGGTTACGAACATATTAGAAAATATATCAAAAGATCAAATCTTGGATCCAAAATAGCGGACCAAAAATTCATACCGGACACCGTTTAAGCTAGAAATATGAAATTTGGCACAAAGGTGTATTGTCACGAGCAGTTGAAGGAAATATTACAGCTTTTGTTTTTAAAAAATCACCATCTTGGATCCAATATGGACGCCCCAAAACCCATTTTCTATACCGTTCGAGCCAGACAAACGGAATTTGCTATGAAGGTGTACCAACACTAGTAGGTCACAACAATATAAGAAAACGTGAAAAAAGTCGTCATCTTTAATCCAAAATGGCTGCCCCAAAACCCATCTTTCAAACCGCTGAAACTAGAGAAACGAAATTTGGTATAAGAGTGTGCCATCACGAGTAGGTCACAATAAATGAGGATAAACCTACCCTGTGGAGGTGCAGCCCCAACGAGGAAAGGCAGATCGGCGCCATGGGCGTGCATTCCCCCCAAATACTCTGGTTACGATAAAGGGGGCGAAGTTCCCCCCCTTTATATATATATAAAGAGAGAGAGCGGCTATTACTACTACCATTCAACTTTTCGCTATTGTCCAGAACCACATACTGAGTTATATCTAAACTCTGAAAGGCACTGATATTGCTGTTGAGTTTCTCTTCATAATATGCACGATTCATAAATATTGATTTCTTTGCAGAGTAGGTACATGAGAATATTTTAAGCATCCCTTAATTTTTGATTCCCACACGAGATAGGAAATCGATGAAAGAATTTTTAGATCTTTACGATTCATGCTGCACACAGTTATTGTCCAATTCAGTGTGTCAGTTGTGAGTTGGTGAACATTTCTTGCGTCGACATTTCTAATCGAAGTATTTGAATTAAATAAAATATAGTTCGAAGAAAAGTGATAATGTGACAATGACATTTTTCTGAGATAATCTGCGTCTTATACGAAGATCGTAGATAGAAAATAAATAGCTGTTTGCAATTGCAATACACCAAGATGACTAGTGACGTATTTAGGGGCTGGTTCGGGGCAGACTTTTCCCCAGAATTTTACGTTTGGGGAAAACGGATATTGTCAAGGAGGATGTAAGAAAAATCGATATTAATTTCGGTTCATGTAATTAAGAAGTTAGATAAGTTATGTATTATGACTTTTTTACAAAATATTTCTGGCAAGCAGGAACTAAGCAATATTACATATTTACATTGTATTAGAATAACTAAAATTGAGAATAATAATTTATGTTTCTATGAAAAATTCCGGTGAATCATAAACTTTTTTTTATAACAATAATATGCATTTACATGGATCACTAAAAATTATGGACAATTGCTTACAGCAGAAGTATCAGTACTTTAAGGAAACTAGTAGTACATGAATTACTTTCAAGAAATAAAATTTACATATAAACAAATTCCTATTATAATTTACAGAAAAAGGGTAATGCTATCCTCTGTGTGATATGAACGCGGTGTGAATTGCGCATGGGGAATGTGGAGGTAGCGCTTCACATTTTCTAGGCTTACGGTAGGAAGTGAGATGGGATGGTGTGTTCCACACTCGACCTGGTACTCAATTTGATAAGAGGATGAGTACACCTCGGAGCGCCAGGTATGGGAACACTACGAGAAAAATCTCCATTCTTCTGGTCGGCATTTGAACCCGTGCCGTCCGATTAGTAGTCAGACGCGCTACGACTAATCTCAAAAGGCTCTTCACTGACTAACATTTAAGATCAACTTCAATCACGGAGACTGCAGGAGATAATATTGCTAGAACCCCTGGCTGAAGCTCACAGATATTGGTAGCAGTGGTGACCCTACGTTTCTTGCGCTATCAAACTAAAGGTGCAGTTATCCTGAATCCTTTTAGAACATGTGGAATTCTTCATACCAGTGCTAATACTGCAAACGATTGTCTCATATACGTGTACTTCTAACAAGGGAAGGGTCACTCAGATCACCCCGAAACCCTACTTCAAATTTCGTACATAGATAGGTCAGCCACAAAGAGATTACTACACAAAAAATTAGCTGCCATTGAATAAAGGGTAAAGTTTGGACGCGGTCTGTTATACAGTGCTTGTCAAAGTTCCAGAATATCAAAGGTCTATCAAAATATTAGCCACTTCTCTTATTATTTTGTAATTTCGTAGAATCTATCGAAAATGGAGCAACATACTCGAACTTCTTCTCTTTCTTATCACTCATGTAAAGGTTGTTTATCACTGTCAAACAGTAGTATAGTCCGGGAATAATCGGACAAAACGGATAACTCCAAAAGTTCTGTCTGTTTTTGAAGATTTACTAATACTATATTGCTTAAATTTAGGTCCGTTGCCATCCTACAATTAACCTGATATACCTCAAATATCAGACCATTTTATTTCTTTATAATACTTCAGTTTAACCATGAAATAATCGGAAAAAATTGGCAGATACTTTTTTTGTTTAACCGCAGACTTAGCTTCCTCCATTCTGTCCCCTCTCCTCCTAGATTCCAATAACTACATGTCTGAATACAGTAATCCAACAATTTCCACTGATTTTATAAATTAAACCATGCGCTGACTGCGTTAATTCAATTTTCTTAAAGGTGACTTTTCTGTACACACTCACTGCCTATGGTGCATTAAATGTTGCAGAAATTAGCATTTTACCTTACATTATAGTAATAACTAAGATTTATACAGTAGTCGACGATAATAATATGATAAATAATCAATGATCAATAGGGTACCACTTTTTTGTCCATACAGTGTATACTCTATGCATTAGTTAATAGTATCAAACATGAAATACTCAATAATCAATCTGCTATCAAGTTTTTAGCCATTTGATGTACATATTACCTTCAATGTCTTATATTTTATTGTTTTAATCCAGCAATTATCTCTATTTTAATTTTATTTTATAATTAAGATAAATGTCAATTATTTTATGAGCACCCTATAGCGACCACTCATTAGAAATTAATATTGTTGTGTTATCCTGTCGTAAGATGAATTCGATAACAAATCAAGAAGACATACGCTAGATATGTCGAAATCGTCCGTCAGGATGACAGACACTAAGACTCGAACCCGGGTTGTCTTTCTCAGTGCTGCTTCCAAGACCACAACGCCAGTGTTGAACGATACTGAATTTAAATGAAGTGTTTGGAAAGAAGCTA
>JAGDQP010042718.1:0-15254 GCA_022664845.1 Lepisma saccharinum
AGTGGGAGTATCAAAAATGTATCCGAATATTTAAAATAAAGCATCTATGAAACTAAATTTTCAGGTCAGACAACGAAAATTATGTTGTTTACTTGTTATTTTGAAAATTGAATAAAACTGTAATAAATTTAATTATTAATATAACGAGAAATGTTATTGATATTAAAAATTATTGTTAGTTTTTCAAATGTTTAGGTAACTACACTAAAAATCAAAGTTGTTCCATTTTTATGTGAAGTAACAATTTCCAGCTCATATTAAAGAAAATGGAAAATATTTATAGATTGTATTACGAAATGATATTTTGTTCCAAAAATAAATAAATTTATATCAAATTGCTTACATTACATCTTACCTGCCTTCAACTCGATGAATTAACTGATGTTTCTACGCATCCAGATATGTTCATTGTTGTTCAATTTAAATGTTTCTGATACTCTGTACAAGAATTGTAGTTTTTTTTTAACAAGATGTATATAACGCCTTTGTTGTAAGTAATATGTTTATTTGGTTTTCCAACCTATATTCAAATTTTATTTCGTTAAGTATATCAAATATCAGAGTTTGTTCAGTATTTTGAATGTCACAATATGATCCACTAATCATTAGGTTTCAGTGACATCGTAACAAACCGGTGAAAAATTCTTTTAACTTAAGTACGAAAAAAGTTAACGTTGAGTTTTGGACCTGGTCCGGCCTCTGCTTTGGCATTTGCTTTATTTGATATATATTTGAGATTCAAAGAAGATAGAAACTCATCAGTGGTATATCCCCCTGCTCTTTCTATGGCTATTTGAAAACGCTGGGGTAATTTTTCAATTCCACGTCTGTAGAAATCTGCTGGTTTGGAATTAAGGAAACCGTCAATCCAGGCTTCAACAGCCCTTTCGTTATCAAAAGACCTGCTTTGGATATTGTTGAATAGAGAAGGTAAAAGGTGGAAATCTGAGAGTGCAAAATCTGGGGAATAAGGAGGACGTGGGTCCTTCCAACCAAGCTCCTGGTTAACTACTTTTACAATGTTTGCGAGGTGCAAGCCTGCATTATCGTGTTGCAGTAACACTTGATGAGTCTTCCCGGTCTTTTTCTCTTAAATTGCGACTGTAAGGCGTCTGATAAGAAAAAATAATCTAAATTATGTGTCTTACACCGATATCGGCAAAGCGTCTGAGTTGGCAATAAACATCGGCTGTGATAGTTACATTTTTGGGAAGCAATTCCCAGTACATGTCATCCTTGCCCCACCAGATGTTAAATATAGTATTCTGTCGATGGACATTAGCTTTCACACCGAGATTTTCTTTGCTTGTTTTTATGGCTCAATTATTCCTTTTTTATTGGATGTTGATATAAGAGCACTATTTCTTGTCACCAGTAACAATTCTGCACAGGAATGATTTTTGTTGTTCTTGAGCTAATCGATAACGAGTAACTGATAATGAGTAACCGCTTATTTATATTGTTTTCGCTTAAAGCGTGCGGTATCCAAATACACAATTTCTGATCATTTCCCATGTAATGAAAATGCTGGACGAAGGTTGACTGGTGAAAGTTCATTACATTGGTTACCTTTCTGATTGACAGACGTGAATCAACAAGTTTAACCCTAGAACTACCAAGCGGGTCCATTGGATCTGTGATTGTATTTTTCAGTATTTCTATTCTCTTCCTGTATTAGCACGGACTGTCTCGCTTAGTGAGTTTTACTTTTTCATCGATTTGAATTAAAAAACAAAAGAAAGACTTCACTCGCATTCGTGGGTTCCTAAGTTCCCTCAACTGTCCCATTTTCTACCATTCGGGTCCAATGAAACCATTGCAAGATAGCATTATGTATGTGTTGTATATACTTGCTTATATTTTTGCTGCTACCATAAAATATAGATAACATGTGTTGTCATTGTACAGAAATGAAATTAATTAGTGTGATTACCACTAGATATATTTTGGAAAGCGTTTTTCCTAAGCGCTAAAGCTCATTTTAGTTGTAATTCTCTTGAGTTCTTCAAGGTAGTGCTACTGAAGCTACAATTGTTTTTTGAAAAGATGTAACGTCTCTCAGCAGTTTGTGCCTTTCAGAGTCTATATTAGCACTGTCAAATGTTTATACAAGTTTTCTAGGTTAAAATGGCAACATCAGTACAGAGCCTAAGCAATGAAGAAACTGAAAAATATTTACATGAATTGAGTTTTGACAACGATGCCTCCGGCAGTGAGTACGTTCCATCAGATGATGATGGTGAATCAGATTATGTGGAAGCAGCTGAGGATTATATAAGTGAACCTGAATCGCTTGATGATGTACCACTGTTGCAGCGTGTAAGATTGGGCTAAATTGTAGACCTTCCCACCAGAAACTTGGAATATCTGTCAAAAAATTGTGTGGAAGTATAGCAATCGCATCCGCCGAAATCAAGTCATGGTCGTGTTAGTAAAGCAAATGTTATTCATGAAAAGTCAGGGCCTACTCGTTATACACTAAGAAATTTGGATGATGAACTTTCTGCATTTAGGCCTTTCTTTCGTGCCCCTCTGATTGACAGCATATGCAAGTGGACAATTAAAGAGGGAGAGATTGTCTATAACGTTGACTGGAAATGTATAACTCGGGAAGAATTTGAGAAATTTGGTGGAGTTTTCTTGGTGTCTACAGATCCAAAAATTAAAAAGTCACACAGTTGTGGATTGTTAAAAGTTGTCGTCTAGTGTTCAACCGTATAATGTCTCGTAACCGGTTTCATGCAATAAACATAGTTCTTCGTTTTGATGACGCAGCCTGCAGACGCTAAAATCGGTCCTCAGACAAACTGCAACTAATTCGGGAAATATTTGACTCTTGGGTATGCACAATTCATGATGCTTTTATTCTATGAGAGAATGTTACCATTGATGAATAGCTTGTGGTCTTCAGAGGCCGATGTCCTTTCCGTCAATATATTCCCAGCAAGTCTGGAAAATATGGAATGAAAATATGGGTTCTTTGTGACAGTGCTACGAGTTATGCATGGAACATGAAAATATACACTGCGCGGCAAGAAAATCAACCAAGGGAATTAAATCAGGGTGAGCTGGTTGTGCTAGATTTAGCTGAGCAGTTGACTAATAGTGGAATAAACATGACAGCGGATAATTTTCTCACCAGTTTGGACCTTGTAAGAAAACTGTTGGAGAATCGAATAACTTACGTCGGGCCTCTACGGAAATACTAACCAGAGTTGCCTCTGAATTTCACAACCACGAGTGGACGGCATGGGAACTCAACATTATTTGGATTTCAAGATAATGTTATGATTTTATATTATTGTCCAAAAAAGGGAAAAGTTGTGGCCCTTATGAGCTCAATGCACTCCGAACCTAAAGTAGACAATTCTCGTCTTGATAAGAAACCATAAGCTATAATCGACTTTAATAAAAACAAAGGTGGAGTAGACAAAATGGATCAAATGGTAATGTGCTACAGTACCAAGCGTATGACTCGCCAATGGCGTGTTAAAGTTTTCTACAACATGATAGATGTCGGTGCTCTAAATGCATTTATCTTGTGGCTCTACGTTTGTGGTGCTGACACTACACCAAAGAAAAGAAAGCGGAGGTCTTTTATTATCAGACTGGGGAAAAGTGGATCAATTAGGTGAGGTTACAGCTGAGCCTAAAAAGCGTCCATCTCCTGCAGAGGGTATTGTTCCTAACCAAAGAAAGAAGGCACGGTGTCATAGGTGCCCATCACGCTTAGATAGGATGACAAGAAGCGTGTGTGATTTGCGCAGAAAAATTATTTGCCAAGAACATTGCGTATTTGTCTGCAAAAATGGCAACATTGAGTAACTTGAGAAAGCTTTGAGATTATGAATACTTATGAACTTGTGAACACTTCCTATATCAAGCCAAGTTATGTGGTGCATTAATTTTATTCTATTTCATACAATAAAACAATGTGAAAACCATATAAACTTTCTCAATATCCTCGATTTTAATTAGGGTGAATTGGACCCGAATGGTAGAAGGTGTGTGGCAAAAAGTATGGCAGTTCCAGGGTTAAATGATATTTAACAAAACTCGTTTGTCTTCCTGAGCATTGATCCTCACCATTAAGGTCAAGGTGGCCCTGATTAAAACGATTAAACCAATACTTTGCAGTACTTTTCCCGATGGCATTCTTTCTGTACACAGCGCACATATTTCTCGCCACCTCCTCTGCTTTTACTTCTCTGTTAAACTCAAAGAAAAAAATACGTTTGAAGTGTTCGTTTTTCTCCATTCGACACTCCATCTTCAATGATCCACTACTAACTAATTTTCTCTTAACATCTACCAAATTAAACATGTATTCACAAACACAACAGTATCACTCGAAGTAACAAATGAAAAACGAAAAGGAACGGCAGTGCTTTGTAATAGGCCTAACCTTTCGTTAATTCACATCTGGAATTATAATATGGAGTTCGTACATTTAGGAGTATTTTTTTGTATTATTGTCACTATTGTAGAAGATTAAAGCGTTTTACTTGATACATTCGTGTCCACATTTAGGATGCCTATGATAGTTTTAACAGACATTGAATTGGGATTGTTTTCCTTTCTTCAAATGTCGGCCACTAGAAACTGTCAATTTCGGTTGCAGAGATGGTAGCCCACTCTCGTTCACAAATGTGAGAAAGATGTACAATTCCTTGCAAGGAGAGGCTAGAGAAATATTACATGTAACTCGATAGACAACGAGTTTTTTTTTTTTTTTTGTTAGTTTGGCGAGCTTGTTTTGCTCACGTGTTCGAGTTTGGCTCTAGATGTTCTTACACTTGGTTTGCTTGGTTAACAATCGGAGTGTCTCTAACATTACTAACGTTGGAAAAGAGGAACAGGGAGGATTTGAAGAAAATAATTTCTTTCTGCCTTTCAAACTTGCTGTTGTCAATTCTCGAAACATGATATAACCCTCCTGGAATAGAAAACAGGTTCATGTGTCGTAGCTGAGCCTAACCCAAAGGAAAATTGAACAGTATACTTTTACGATCCATGTTGGGAACTTTCTTAGAGATTGCTTTTGTCCATATGTGAAAAAATGGTTTTCAAGGAATTTGGTTGTGTATCCGCTCTCATCTGAAGGAGATATATTTGTGTCAATGGGAGCAGAGGCTGACTTTTCCTGGATTAGTTCAAGGTTTAGAGAGCACATGATTCATGGCCACTGGGTACAGATGGATGTACTCCAAATGAACAGCCCCAATTATGGCAGAGACTAGCTGCTTCAGTCATTTTCTAAAATTCAATTTTCACGTTATACAGTGGGTCAGAATGTTGAAAATGTTGCCAAAGTTCAAAATCTCGGACAATGTGGAAAAAATCGGTATGCAAGAGTTTCTGACCGTTTTAATAAGAAATTTGACATCAAAATTATAAAAAAATAAAATTATGCATCCAATATGGCGAAATAAATAAGAAAAAGAGGAATCAACGGAACTATATAGGTATATTAGGAATTTTGACCGTGCTAATTACGAATTTGACATCACAATTGCAAACTTCAGAAAGGCCGATCTATTATAAAAACCAAAATAGTTACAAATGGTAAAGATAAGAAATCCGTTCAAATTTATACGAAGTTGTTAATCTTGTAACACTATTTCTTCTCCTTCCCATTTTTGTGGACCGCTGCTTCCTCTTTCTCAATCGCATACGAATAATTGCCGAAATCTTCACCCGAATCTCCATCTAAATCATTTTCATAATCGCTATAATCGTCTGTAATTTCATCCGAATTATGGTCTGGAACCTCGTCAGCCTCTGATATTCATTATTCATAGGTCTGTGTGCAGATTCGCAGAGAAAATTTTCTCTCAGCCTCCCGTTAATTCGCACACTGATTATTTATTCATTTATTATTTGTATGTAAGGAAATATATTGAAAATTGATTTTTTCTAAAGAATTTTCGGTGAACGCTATTTTTAACGATGTTTCTTTTGCTGAATTTGTGCAGTTATTTTCTATACAGCAGTCAAAAGAAACTTATTGTCAAAGATTGAGGAGCAAATTTTTACAAGGGATTGATCTAGTATGTGGGTTTCAGGGTTTATTATATGATAAGGTTGATTACAGTTCACCTTATTGGAAATTGTTTGTGCCTAGGTCTTTGGTTAACAAGGTAGTTGGAGAAATTCATGAAGAAGAACCTTTTGGGATGAGATAGTCGTAAAATTTCCAAGCAATTCTTACAGACAAAAGAACTGCCAAGGATGAGACATTTACCTAAAATTTGAATATGGTTCATATGGTTTTAAGCACAGAGTGGGTTGGTCAATCAAGAATCAAGAACAGCTTTATTGCAAGGACTTTCCGAACTTCATTTGTCACATACCAAAATATTCAAGTAAAGAATGTTGAGATTTATCAATCGCAAATCACGTGGCAAGTTTTCAGAAAAGCATACTTCACATGAGAGACAGGGACAAAAGGTTAAGCGAAATTTATTTGTCACTCCCTTTCTTCGGATGGAGATAATATGCTAAGGAGGAAGCTTATAATCGAAGCTGAGTTCCGAACCTCTATGCTGAATAAGTCAACCCTGAATTGTAACCCGGTAGTCCTTGAGAAAACTGAAAATTCCGTATTCTCACCTGAGAATTGCCAACATGTTTTCTTTCTAGATCAGCAAGACGCAACATCCTCGTTAGTGGCGGAGACTTATCTGGTTGTTACATCATTGAAGTCACATCGTTAGAAATCATTTCTCCAATAATGGTGTTTACTTATCAGGATTGTTTTCCTGAATAGAGAAAATAAACTAACAGCATTCGAACAAAGAAAGATATTTTGTTTATGTATAACAGATATCTAATTCTAATTGTAAAATATAAAAAATCTGCTTCTAATGGATGAAGTATATGTGGATTTCCGACTCTTATTTTCTATGTTTTAATTTGCTTAATAAAATACTGTGTTTATAAGAGTACTAAATATTGGATTAAAAGTTCAATAGTTTATAAATGCACAGAAAAACTTAGAATGTAAACATTATTTTGCTAATAAATAAATTGGTTGATAGGGGTAAGATAAAGATATAATGAATTGTATGGACGGTAACAAATGCTGTAATGCTGTATATTATAAGAGTAATGCTGTGTGGGGGAGATGTAAAGAGTAATAAAGAACAGGTGAGAGAAAACGATGAAATTTAGAATATTTGTCAGAATATAAGCTTAATCAAATTCACATTTTACTATAATTCATTAATTTTAAATTTGAAGATAAATAAAATAAAGATATGATAATAATCAGGGGCGTATTTAGAGTATGATTCCGGAAGGTTTGAATACCCTGAAACCCAAAAGTTGTATGCAGAATTAATATAATTTTAGGCATATATATTTAGAATGCATTTCATACCCAGGTACACCTTGGAGAACCTCTGTTAGAATCCCGCGGACCATTCCAGAAACTAACTTCCAGATACGTGATTGATATGACAAATATTTTCTTTGAATCTTCTCTTTTTTCTGAGCAGATACAATTACATATTTATTGATTGAATTGTTATTAACATCACTAACCACGTAAGTGTCCATTTTATCTCAGGTTAGGTATCAGGAATGTAGTGTCATGTACTGTAAACGCCTCTTGTGAACTTCCGGCACTCTTCTGGTGTGACACGACACTGTCAGAAACTGCTATGAAATAATTAGACTTAACCGATAACGATTAGTATCAACTTCTGTTTTCCAAAATAATTCGTGTTAGCCGATTGCTGTATGTAACGAAATGACGAATATCTCGTTTCAGCCGCTTAAAAGGTAAACGAGCTGGTATAATGGGACCAGCAGATTTTTGTAAAACGGACTCCAAAGCACTCCGTTCAATGGGTCCTGTCAGGAATTGAAACCATGACCATATAGTTACAGAGTCTAGAACAATTTATATTACATATTTTGGTTTTTATTGAAAAGAAATATGCAGTGGAATAACTAAATGGCTCTGCACCATGCCACAAGTTTCAGTTAATAGACCCTTATTAATATTCCTGAATCACGACATCTGCTCCCCGCGGTGGTTGCAAAGGGGCTTTCTACATGCCTGGAAATATGCTAATAGTTTTATTTACCTTTGGTCCTGGTATACCCACAACATTGGAGAATTTGAGAAGCGCTATTGTGACTATTTGACGGTCGCTAATACTGATACGAAGAACAAGAATTCAATGACTTAGAAAAATGTGTAACAGATGATGACTCCAAGTTTGTATATACAAAGTTATTCAATAGGTGGCAGACAAATCTCTTGTTTTGAATGGAAGATATTTGAATCACATTGTAACCAAACATATTATATTTTAATGAGAATAGAAGTAAATGCATAGCTTACATAAAGTTTCCTTAGATATATTCAAAGTGGAGAATATGTTATGAAGTATTTGATATTTGAATAATACTTCTCCAATTAGTAGGGAAAGCTGATGCCTATAATAAATGGTCAAAGGGACATAACATCACCCTATATTTTATGATTAGTAACTTAATATTTTTCGAGAGGTATCGAGAGCACGGTAACTTATAACAATAGTGCAACAAATATAAGAAGTCGAGAAAGAAAAATAAATTAACTGATTTACAATACTTATAAAGGAAAGTCAAATCATAGAAATGAAACACAAATGTATTTGAAGGATTAGAGGAGATAAAGGTACAAAAGTAGCGAATAATAATTAACGAAGGTTAAAGCTGCTAGGGAACTTTGAATTTCAATTCATATAATAACTACATTCAAACACAAATTATACTTCTAATGCACAACTTGTCTTCCTTTAAAAAACACAATATATCTCACATGTCAGATTTTTTTATGCTTTAGTCATTAGTGGTTGATATGCGAATTTGCGTTAAATTATTATGAGCTGCACCACGTTATTATTTTATAATAAATTAACTTGTGTAAAATAACAATCAATAATTAGTGCACAATAAGTGCATTTATAATAACTAAAAGTAATGTATAGTAACAATACGTGATCTAAAAACTCAAATGTGAACTAAATCTTTATTATTGACAGGAATCCAATGCAGAGACACACCGTGCACAAAAATACAAATATTTCAGAACTGCAGTGTACATAGGTCCTGTCGCCCTATTATATTTTATGTGAACCGTAGTATGCTTTTTGCTAATGCGATTTTCAGTGTAAATTAACTATCAAATATCGTAAGATGTCTACCATATGATATGCGATATATTACAACAATTACGATTTATCTGAGTTATTAAAACTATCATTCTCAAAATCTCCTCTACGAAACAAAACAATATTGATGGAAGATTATCAAAATTTTATACGCCATACTTGTGATTCAATACATTTATGATTTGATCTTGAGCAGAGTGATTAATATTTTAAGTTCAACTAAACTAATTCATAATTGTTAGTAAATGTAATGAAAAGTAAAATATACTTATGAATATCTTTCCTAAAATTAAAGTAGTAAACATAGCGTAGGCAATGTTACAAGTGTTTCTCAATTTCCTTTAGTTTATTCCAGACAGGTAACGTTACTCACAAGAATCTTCTGCTCGTCTAATATGACTACGTGGTTTATAAGTATTTCAAAATAAAGAATGAAGTTAGCTCATATATTAAATAGCTGATAAACTGATATATAATTCGTGTTTATTGCTTAACGAAAAATGCTAAAAATCTCATTGTTGTTCAAAAAATTATAATACTTCAAAATTGAATTTGAATTTATTTATAGCCTTTAGGTAACTCAGGCTCACACCTGTAGCATGGGGTGAGAATGTTGAAAGGATGTCGGCAAAGGCGTAGTTTGTTATTATCCTGGCATTTGATGGTGGGATTGAAGAAAAAAACAAGAAAACTTCAATCAAGATGCGCGGCCATTGCAATCGATCCTGGGGCCTTCCGACTGATAAGCCAATACTCTACGAAAGGTTTCTTGGTGCAGTCTACTTTCGTCAGATACACTAATGTCAAAAGCTTTGTAACACTCCAAAACATTTCTCGATGCCAGGTGCAAGGTTTTAATTGACAAAAAAAATAAAGTAGTTGTTCGTTAATATAGTGCAGAAAACAAAATATCTTCAAATCTTCTCACTATGTGTAAATCTAAGACTTACCTCATATGTGAGATTATATATATCCTCGCATACTATTCAACATTATAATTTGATAAATTCATTTCTCTAACGTCTTGTATTCGGGAGTGACTTTGAAGAAGTCAGATAAGAGAGTAGTAGAATATGTAATGTGTGTAAACACGCCTCAATATTTTGTTTACAATATACGAATGATATGTATATAACATTCAAGGGAGCCGATCCTGGGGGGGCTTTGGGGGCCCTTCCCCCCCAAAAAGTTGAAGTGGGTCCCCTTAATAGGGGGGGGGTCCCAAATGATAAGGTGAAGTCGGTTCTCCTATTTCTACAGTACATGGTAATTCGTTTTCCCTTTCTACTAAGCTTATCTCCCTTTGGAAAATTTATTTCATTGATAAGTTCCTCCCTGAAACACGTGTGCTACAGTACTTATATAAATTACATCACGTGTAATAACCCTCTCCTGGCTAAAGGAGGTAATTCGTGCATTGATCGTGTTGTTTCTGGAGTTTCATGCATAACACCGAGAAAGACAATTTAGTTAAAAAAGAAAGAATGAAAGAAAAAATGAAAACGTATTTTCTGTCGTTTAACGCTGGAACGCCAAGATCGGGTCATAAATGACCCATACCGCCAATATATTATTTTTGTCCATTAGTCATTAAATGGAAGAGTAGAATTCTGTGTATTCTTCACGTACGTGTTCAAAAATCTTATGGTAGAAAATGACGTTAAACCCATGTATTTATTGTGTAATAATTTAAGAAAATCAAGAATGAGTCAAATTGACCCAATCTTGGCGTTTTGTGTAACTATTTTTAGATGTCATTTTATATTAAAATAACAAGTTGTTGTCGGTTCTAATGATCGCACGTCTCTTTCCAAACAACCTGCACTTTATAATTTCTCAATCAAGGAGCGAAGAAACGTGGACGATGCTGCTTGTGTAGTGGTAAAGACAAGTACTCCGCATACTGTCAGCAATGTAATCGCTTCATTTGCAAGAATAAGAATATAACAGATATGGTGTGCTTTACATGTGAGAGTGAGAGAGTAAGGTAGTTTGATTCTGGTAATTTTATATGTAGTACCTTATATATGTAAATAAGTAAGAGACTCATGGTACCTTCATTTTTGTGCGGCCATGAAAATGGTTATAAGGTTAATATGATGTATTAATTTTTTGTATTTTTCATTATTTTGTACTATCTACTTGAAAAAATAAAATGCAATAAATAAATACAATACAATGAATGCACCCATACTCTAAAATACCTTGAATTTAAACAAGTACTTTATTTGATACGAGAACTATACAAGGGTCCAAAAGGACTCATCTTGGCGTTCCGTGAGATGAAATTATCTTGGTGTTCCAAGGGTAAGGATCATTCATCGTGATTTTGTCATATACAAACATAATTTAAGAGAAAGAAAAAATATACAATAAAAGTAAACGACAAAAATGACTGACACAAAAGTAGGAGTAGACTTGCAGTATGAAATATATCCGTCAAACTGCTGTTTGGATGCAATTATTGTCTACTGTTAATACCGTAATTTTGAGTTTCTAATACAACATATAAATAGGGAAACTATATACAGCGGGTAAGAAAAGTATTTGCTCAAGTTCAACAAAGAGGAAAAACAGACTGTAGCACACGTAAAACACGGACCATTTCGAAATCACTTGCCCTTTTATCATAACTTGGATGACTTAGATAGAATACTATAGAGCAACTACAACTCGATACATCTGTAAGGTAACAGGCAAGAAGAGAGTGAAAACTACATAAATTCATCCCAAAAAAGAATTTGGACAGCCCAATATTACTCTCCAAATTCTAGATATTCTTTTGTGTAGTGCATTGAAGCAATCCACACCGCGTCAGGAAAGTCAAGCTTGTTTGGAAATCATGCTTTACCATTGGATATATTATAAAGAAAAATAAAACAGAGCAATTATTGTGGAATAGAATCCATTCTGGCCAAACAAGAATACTAACTGCGCGGAATGAAACCTATATTCTTCATTCTGTGAACAGAACTCAAAGAATTAGTGCCAAAGATTTGGCTACTTCACTCGTCTAGGATATGTGAGTTAATGTTACACCACAAACAATCCAAAATTGATTTTAAAAAATTGAGATTTAGAAGATGTGTATTAAGGGTATGAATACTGGCCACTCTATTAGTAATTACACAACACCAAATCGTAACAAACGCTCCAACATTTTTATAAATTAAAGTAATATTCTGCTTTCTGAAAGCTTCATTCTTCTTTCATCACACGTCCTGATATCCATCACTACAATAAAAGTTTATCTTCGCCTCATCCTAGATTTTTTTTTTTTCAAAAATTCCAGACATTCATATATATATTACTTGGGAAATTAGAACTTCTTTCTGCTTTCTTCTGGTATGTGTGTTTTGTTTCTGGCTACACATCTGTGTACACACCACTTATAGATTCAGCTAAGGTGTTACTTCCTGAATTTTGGGTTTGTGAAGTAATTCGTCAAAGCTCTTGATAACTATGGACAGCGTCCTAACATATAGCTGCTACATTGCTATGGATCACAGTAGCCAAAATTTAACAAGGTATTTTCAAAATTTAACAAGCAAATGTTGGATCAAAACCCTGAGAATGTCATGGTACAAATGGAAAAATATTCATGACTATCTTTCAGAAATGTAACATGTAACTTCTTGGTAAATAGGAAATATTGAGAGTATACAATTATTGTGGAGAGTATGTGGAATGATTTCCGTGCACTGGGATGAAATCGAGTTTGAAGATCCAATTCATTCATACTCATTATGATTTCTTCCCTGCCAATCTTGGTGATGTCAGCGAGGAACGGGGAGAAAGGTTTCTTTAAGACAACGCCGGAAATGGAGAAAATGTATTAAAGTGTATGGAATGCTAGAATACTGGCAGACTATTGTTGGATGATGAAGAGATAGAATGGTTGTTATTTTTGTAATCATCATTCAAAAACTATGAGAATCACCTGGCTGACGCTGCTTAATATAGATTGACAATAAAAAGTACACCAATCAATATTCCGATTCTATCAGTTTCCGCCATGCATGTCGGAGTTTTATCCGACTTTTTCCTCAGTCACGCCAGGAAATTGCCGAGATGGTACCTTCCACTTAGGTCCTGGTCGACACATTCCCGAATTCGTTATCCTACTTTATCACGGTCTGAGCCTTTGATGCCTAAAGCCCATTAATAAAATTTAAAGAGTCTTCCTACTTGTGTGATGATGCTTCAGAATGTAGCACTGGACTTCCTTGCTGATAATGTTTCCATGGAATCTCTGAGGGCAAGAAGGAACTTTGCATCATATGCCACAATTTATGAAGATATTTCAAAACGTGATAGCGACAGTCAATACTGTAACGTATAAGCATGTTGCAACAACCATTTACTCGTTATTCACCGAAGGACTATCTTGCTTTTCATTTAGTACGATTATTACATCCACATATTTGTGTTGATATTTCAGGCTTAGAAAGCAAAATAACGCCTTATTTTATTTGCTTTATTCGTAAAATAATATTATAAAGTACTTCTGTTAGGGATAGTCCTCAGTTTTTATTTCTTGTATATAATAACGATTGCAGTTTTGAAGAAATGAACGTTTGTAATGGATCTGTCAATTCTGAATGCGAGTATATGTTACTGCTGTTTCACTCAATCAACAAAAGTCACTTTTCCTTTAGTTTAATTCCAGATTTGACCCGTGGGGAGCTGTAGCTTCTGCTGACACTACAGCAAAAAATCACTACTGTGAGGCCAGCGCCGAGTTTGTACAAAATGTTAACATGCATGCTTTCTCTGCGGGAATTGATTGTCACCTTGAAATTTCGCTACGAGAGTCTAAATCCCATAGAAATATCATATACACAAAAGTAATGCCAGGTCTGATGATCAGGGTGAAAATGTTCAAGTAATTTCAAAAAATTGTGATTAAGTGTATGTTTACTATACCTTATTTTTTATTTCGATTTACTCCTTTCATAACGCTTAAAAATTGTCACCTTTTAGCTTCTTTTTTATTTATCGGCTAGATTATTTCTGAATGTCCTCCCACAACTACTCATCTGAATTGAGTCTCGATGATTATTCTTCTACTCATCTGTTGAGAGAAAGAAAAGAGTTCACAATATTGGAAAACACAAGCTATTTTTCTTATACTATGAATCAAAATAATCTACTGTCAAAAAAAAGCAGACAAGGAAGGTTAATACTTAAATTATTTTTGTATAGTTTCATCATACATTAAATTATTGTTCGCTTTATGCATTAAGGTAAGTGTTTATGCAATGATTATTAAAATAAAATATGTATGCAAAAGAATATGCTCGATGGACCCGTTAAGTAGAAATATCAGCTTCCATTCCTATTGATCATACCGAGCCGCCATAGCTCTGTGACAAAGCGTTGACACAGCATTCGGGATGTCGTGGGTTCGATCCCAGCGGCTGACAATCCAGGCTGAGATTTTCTAAGATAGTTCCTAGTCTCACCAGGCAAATGTCGGGATGGCACCTCCAACATGGATCCCGGCCGACGCCTTCACGAATCCTTTCCCCTCCCCTATCCCGCCCTGAGCCGTAGATACCTCAACACCATAAATAAAAAAATCGCTCATGCATCCGTACTGACCATTGATGTACCAGCGAAAAAACAATCTTGTGATTTATAATATAGGTGGAATTGGTAGTATCAGTTGTATCTCTGTAGTAAGAGCATTATCCCTTCAAAAGGAAGATAATGTCTTGATTTCCAATCTGTTTATCTCTATTTTCTTTATGTTTATCTTTAGAACGCTAACTCAGATTCCAACGATCCTTTCGTGAACGCAAGATTCAGTTCAACCTTGAGTTGTTAATAGAAGAAAATGATATATTATGCAAATAAGTCCAATATATATTTTAGGGAACGTTCTAATTCAATTAGTGTGACGGCTATGTAACTTCAGTTGAAAGTAATGATCCAGGTTGAAAATAATTTTGAATCAATGCAAACAATCTAAAGTATTTAATTTTGAAACCTGTAATAACACTGTTCGACAAAATTAAAGTTCAAAAATTTTTTTGTCGTGAAACAAGGTGTTCCTTATAGTTTTCGAGCAAACAGCAATCACGA
>JAGDQP010042719.1:0-12845 GCA_022664845.1 Lepisma saccharinum
AAAAGTATGTGCCTGAACCGAGGATCGAACCCGGAACCTTTGGGTTACCGTCCCACTGCGCGACCCAGTCGACCCCCTTCCCAATCATACACCTTCCACTCTTGATGTCGATGTTCTCTCTCGAAACCATATGGACAGTACCACAACTCCCCAGTTGTGCTTGGAATTTCCTGTGTCTCATAATGATGAACATCTCACACGGAAGAAATAATTTCAAAGTTGAAATGGAGGGAACTTCCGAAAAAAATTCTCGATTTCAACTTTGAAATTATTTCTTCCGTGTGAGATGTTCATCATTATGAGACACAGGAAAGGCCAAGCACAACTGGGGAGTTGTGGTACTGTCCATATGGTTTCGAGAGAGAACATCGACATCAAGAGTGGAAGGTGTATGATTGGCAAGCGGGTCAACTGGGTTGCGCACTTGTCAGCGCATTGGGACGATTACCCCAAAGGTCCCGGGTTCGATCCCGGTCCAGTCACATATTTTTCACTTTTCAATATTAATAGCATCTGCACCTCCAGAGGCTTGGTGTATAAAAAATTCGGAAGTTGTCTCCATTTCAACTTTGAAAACACTGAACATATTCGAGCATCACGTTAGAATGATTTATCCGATTATAAATTCCGCATAATGATCCATAATATCCTTAAGTCAACGATTTTCAATTACTTTTTAAAAGGGCTACCTCAATTAATTTTAAAGTTATATAAAGTTTGCGAGGACGAAGGATAAATAACCAATACTAATATTTTTATTTTTTAGAAAAGGAAGAGAAAAAATGAAATACTAATAGAGTTGAGTAATATCGTTGATATTTTGCAAAGCGATGGTATTGCTACCAAGCACAGCTTGGATTACATCACGTCTTGTGGTCCCAGTAATATCATTCGCAGTAAAGCGGGAAATTCACAAGGAAAACTTTATACAATATCTCGTGCATTCTTTTTGTTGAGTTTTTGTTTTGACAACGGGTCAAAGGAAATATCCATGTGACATGGATATGGGGCGCGGGCCGCCTATTAAGAATGCCTGCCATGAAGCGTTAATCATATTAGAAAGTTAAAGTATTTAGAATTCCCTTGGTAACGGAACTTACCAGATATGATATCACATAGTCAAGCATTACATGGAAACAATTGATACGATTTCAGCCAAACTTGAAATAACTTTACCATTCTGGGCGGGCAAATTAACCTAAATTGTTTCAAAATGAGGTATTGAGAAAGACATACGGGACGAAATGACCGGAGAATGGAGAAGAATTGCATGTTTCAAAATGAGAGTGTGAAGAAGATATACGGGACGAGATGACCGGAGAATGGAGGATACTGCATAATGAAGAACTCCACAGACTGCATGATTCGATCGCCGGACATAAGAATAATTAAATCACAACGGCTAAGATGGACAGGCCATGTAGCTCCGATGAGGCAAAAACGGAGATTATATTCCATTGTAGTTGGTAAGCCGGAGAGAAAGAGGCCATTGGGAAGACCGAGATGTTGTTGGTATGGTATTAGTAGAAGGGATCTTGGAGAGGTGGACGTTCAATTTTAAAACCGTGTTGATGACGTCCATTGGCAACTGTTTGTTACTGCGGTGATGAACATGCGAGTTCCTTAAGCCGTAGAGTTAGTTAGTGTGACGAACACTGTTGCAATTAAGGGATGTGAAATTAATTAAGTCGAGCTCTCGGGTCTGTACATACGCCTAAGATTTTCGAAGTGGTGATACCTACATATGTCATATTTGGCATTGTAATAATATTTCATGAAGTAGATGTGTTTTGGCTTTAAATCACGGTTGGATGTACAGTGAATAAATGTATTAGAAATCGGAGGTAGGTCATGTCTTTGTTTTTCATCTTCCAGTTGTAATAAACATGGAGAAGCTCTTCGCAGCTAAAGTAAACCAGCGTTCCGTGATGGTGTCCGACCACTAAGACTACCAACAACAGTTTAATCTCGCTCGACCAACTGATTTACTTTCAGCGCTCTGAAAAACTTCCTAGCAAATTCAAATGTATTTACATTTCTCATTCCTGCATGCTTCTAGGGCCAAAGTTCGTCCCAATTTGAGCGGGTGATGTTCTTCAGCAAGCATTCTTTCGGGAAAATAGATGGGAGAGGGTAAGAGCCTACATTGGAAGTACAGTTCCAACATTCCTACCGTTGGACTGAAGATCCTGAATCATAGTAGGCAAATTGCGGGGTGGTATCTTTCAAGACAGAGACCGATTTATATTCTAGTTTCTTATTTTTCCGCGTGTATTGCAGAGAAATTAGTTATTGCTCGAATGGTTCGGTTCCTCTAAATCCCCGCATTTAGGTTGTAAATATTCTTTCATGTTTATGGACTTCATAGGATATAGAAGCTAGAGGCTGTCACGTTAGGTACCTTTATGTATCCAAGAGAGGAATACGATTGGAAATACTAGAGGCTCTGGCGTTTATTCAGGGTACCCTAAGAGGATTCACGTGCTGTGACTGAGCAAAACTACGTAAATTCTCGGTCAAATGATCAGTCGTGGAATCTGATCCTAAGTTCTCCCGATTACAAGGGGAGCACACTCCCACGTTATTTTTATAGTCCTTTACTGACATTTTAAACACATTGTTTTACTTACATTGTTAGATTACACCGATTTGTAACCATTTATTAATTACATGCGTGCAAGCTTTAAAAGGAGTAGCACTATCTCCTTTCTAAGCCTGTTGCTTAGTAAATAACATTCATTCAAATGTACCAAACCGTGTCTGTCTTTCGGTAGAAAACTCAACGTTATAATTGGTAAGCTTTGTGAACATTTTAATTCTAATACTGTGTTTTCTGTGTTATAAAGAACTGTATTGAAGTTTTGAAATAATGATTTTGATAATAGGACATGTTCTTAAAGTCTTGTAAGAATATTAGGTTTTGTAAGTAAAAATGTTGCTACAGAACTAGCATAATGCCATCATCGCAGGTCGAAGTGTATCATTGTTTTACGGGGTGTGGAACATAATAGTTTCTACAGGTAATGAAATTAAGTCATTGGTCATGGAAGTCAAGAAAAAGTAATGAAATGGCGTTTTAAGTTTTCCTAAATGTGCAGAAAAATATTTTCATAAATGTTTGATATTTGTAAGCTTTTAATGTTAAGATACATAGTTACCCAGACGACTCATATCTCATGAGTTCCGGTGTGGCAATCCAGGGTTCTCTAGCTGGATCTTTTTCATTCTCCATCTATTTGTTGCATGCGAAGTCGTGAATTTTGCTTCTGTGAGTTCTGTAGTCACCCTGAACATGAAGAATACAACTGACGGTGCTTCTGCTAAATGAAATCAAACTAGAATATTTTCCATGACTGTTGGCTAAGATTATTTCTACACCTTTCGGGGGAGGGGTGGGTGGGAAATGCTGCAATGACCGCATCACACGTCGCTGATTTACAGAAATAGTCGTTGAAACTACAACTTTGCAAAATCAGTGCCGTGCTCATTAATCTTGAGCCTTTCAGATGAGCTTCTCAAGAAATCATTGAAACTGACGCCCGGACAAATTACTCTTGCAGTAACCGACAAGATTGTTACCCATCATGCTGCCGTTGTTCGGTTTCCGCATCTCAGGAAAAGGAGAAGAAGGGTACCTAATTAGTTTGACAGCAGCTAACATGGCGGTCTTTTTGAACCGTGGGGTACTCTGGTTGCAAGGAAGTTGTGCATTGTCATCTGTATTGAAAATTACTTTGTTACTAGAATCAAAGAAGAGCTGCTCAGTGGTTGTAGCGATGAGAACAGCAGTGCGCTGTTCAAAGCCAACCTTGCGCACACAAAAAGTATTGCGTAGTTGTACTACAGCAGGCGTTATTCATATTTTCCCTCCCTTTAGGCCAGACCACCAACGCATACCGTTACCGTTCCGAACTGCAAGATGTGAACCAATATTACTCCGTAAATAAGTTGCATGTTCCCGACCAACTTCTGACAGACAAGAAATTTGCCAAAGTGACATTTATCATGCAATAGATTAATTCTTGGCGTCACAGCTATGGGAGTTGCTCCATCCTGGGATCCAAACTTTAACAAGTCGATGGCATGTGTTATTAAATCTAAAAGAACCACCAATTTTACTAGAAGGCGCAATGATATTAATCTGTTTATAATCGTAGGTGCATAATCTAAGACTTTTTATCGCTGCGGATTCTTGAATATTGTTATCTTATTTAGGAGTCGCCTTATTATGCAAATAATTGTGAATTATTTCGATAGTCATTTACTGCATAATTATATTTTTACTTACAGCTATCTAGCAAGGAGGGTGTACCATTAGACAACTGTGTATCCAATGGTCAGCAGAACTTGGAGACAACCGAATCAGTAGACGAATTAGGACTTCAAATGGGCGAAACTATATTCATAAAATCGAAATCTTCGGAAGTAGTAGAAGATGCAAATGATCAACAGCTTACCCATCAAGCTACTGAGCACTCTACAAATGAAGCTAATCCAACTTCTGGGCAAGTAGATTTAATTGAGTCTGAACGTACGAAGAAGAATACCAGTTCTTTGTGTGTAACCGATAACAGTGGTAACTCTTCAAATATTGAGAAGTCGAACAGAGACACATCATGTAGCGTTCAAGAAGGTAGTAATGACTCCTCTGTTAGTGAACCATCAGAAAATATTCGAGAAAATCGTAATGAATCCAGCGAGCTGCAATATGAATTCAGGAAGTAAGTGATAGGTTTTAGTTACTAGTAGTACTTCTATTACATCTCTGTAGATTATCCACTTTATAAATTCTGCAGAACGTCGAAATTAGTAATAGGTTTCACTAATAGTTAAAATAGACCTTAAATAATAAATTTATTTTATTTTTTTCCGCCATAGAGTTCTCAAGAATAACTCACGTCTTCCAATCAAAACAATTTCATGTATGTACCGTAAAATAGATTTTTTTTTTACTATTTTAGTTATTTGTCTCCATCACTAATGAGATTTTTTAATGTAATTGCAACTTTTTAGTGTTCCTCGTACCTTGTGACATTCATTTCTGTACATATACATATGATTATTTACTGTAGCAGGAGAAAAATCAAATCTAGACACTTTCGAAGGAACCCCAAAAGGGAGGCCACTTGGAAAGTGAACATATTTTCCTTACTTATGGGTTCCTGGTGGGGTTACTTGGAAGCTTTTACTGAAATTTTGAGGTTCTAAAGAGATAGATATGCAACATGATAGAGTAGAACACAGAAATGCAAAATAAGGTACAGCATTATTAGGAAAACTTGTGATATTTGAATACAAAGTGATGTAAAACTATACAGGCGACCTTTTCGATAACACACTGATAATGCTAGAAAAAAAACTCTTAAACACCTCATCTTCCTCCTTCCAGCCATCCATCCACCCCATTTACACAGCATTTTCAATGCATATTCCGACATGAACACATCCTGAAACTAAACAACGTACTCATTTGTTCCAAACTTAATGCGTAGTCCGCTACGTGGCACCACTATCGCTCTAGTCTCTTGCCTGTTTGCATGTTCATTGTACATTCCTTCGTGATAAAGAACGATATGTTCGAAATATAGTGACGGTTTTTGTTACTTTCTTTCTAATGTGATTACAATAATGATTATAGCAGTTCCTTCTTTGTTATCATCAGTTTTGCGTTATTATTATTATTATATAATACAGGGTAATCCACAAGTATATATACGCAAATATGTACAGGGGTGGAGTTTGGCCTGGCCTGACACGTGATCTGAATCAAAAGTTTCCATACATTTGGCCTTACAAAGCAAAATCAATAGTTTAATAAACTCTCAGTAAAAAAAAATACCCTTTTCGAGCAATGACCCAGGCAACCGAAATCCACTCCTGTGGAGATTATAGTTGAAAATAAAACACACAATAACCTATATGTTTCGATCAGTTCGATCGTTGTCAAGTAAAGAGATAAGGAAAACGAGCACCAGTACAGAGGCAAAAGAATAGAGCGATAGTGGCACCACATAGCGGATAGCGCATCGTTTCAAACAATTGACTAACGTATAACTTTGTTAAAAACTTATTGTCTGAACCATTTTCGTTAACTTTTGACTTTAGCCAGTCACGATTATATGAGTGCAATGCTTATAAAATTTCCCTCGCCCATGTCCCAGGCGTGTTTCGAACATGCAGCCTTGGAGATGCTGGCCTAACACATAACGTGTAAGTTAAGTTTCAGTTTGATTAACATGATCCCATCCTAAACTTTACACGTAATGTGTTAGTCAATTGCTGAAAACTTGATGCGTCGTCCGCTATATGGCACCACTATCGCTCTACTCTTTTTTAGCAAAATTTCAGCACATAGCAATCTTATAATAATAATAATAATTTACATCGTTTTGCTTTGTCAGAAGTAAGAAATTAAGTTGCGAATGTGAAGTTTTATCAATCAACCCTAAACCCTCGCTAATCCAGCCATTCCTTGCACAGAGGGGTGCCGATTTAGCGAAAGTGCCGTAGTATTGAAAGTGACTGAAATTTAGTTGAATAACCACTATACATACTTTCGCTCGCGTATTGACGAATAACGGTTTCTTTCTTTTTGTTGTCGTAGACAGTTGCACGTCCAACGTTGTACTGAGCAGCAATGACTGCGAAGAACTTGGTAGGAAAGTAATTTTCTATTATCTGAAATGTTCTATTTATCTATTGTCTTGATATATTCTTAAGCATAGTAATATATAGTAATATGCAAAGGAATAGTAATATGCATTAGCAGTCTACGTGTATCCTTAGATCAGTTGTGTGATGTGTATAAAAATGTCCACTTGGTGGTCAGTTCTTCCGACAGCCTTTGGTGTCTTTAGTATATTAATTAGGGAACCTCACTTTCCGAATTCTTCTTGATTTCATATGTTATTACTAGGGCTTGAAGTTTTCTAGTGGTATTTTTCGTGTTCTGTTTGGAAGGGGAAGGAGGGTCGTTCTAAAAAACAAAATGTCGGAATAGTAAATTTGTAGATTTTTGAAATGAGATATGTACTTACTGTCACTGTTTTTACTTACTTTCAGAGCTGTTCTAGAGGGAAACGAAGCAAGTATGGGCGTTAGGAATGACAAGGAATTCGTTGCAACAGAAGTCAACGTTATTGGGACACACATGTTGGGCATGCATAACATTGATGTGCTCATGTGTGGAACGTGTGGAAAGAGGTTTCGTGAAAGGAGCACGTTAACACAGCATCTACAGAGAGTTCATGGAGAAAGAAAATTCCCATGTCCAATTTGTGCGAAAAGATTCGTTACCAACTATGGCCTGAATAGACATTACATGGTTCATGAAAAGCAATATATGTTTGGCGTCCTTACTATACAAGAGTTCACATGCGAAACATGTGGCAAGACATTTCATGAAAAGAGCTCGTTAAAACAGCATATAGAGAAAGTTCATGGCGAAAGACAATTTTCTTGTTCTAAATGTGATAGCAAATTTGTTCACAAGTATGACTTGAATAAACATTATTACAGGATGCACGAAAAGCGAGATATGTTGGCCGTGTTCACGTGCCCAGTATGTAACAAGAGGTTTCATAAAAATGACTCCTTAATACAGCACATAAAAAAAGTTCATACAGAAAGACGATTCTCGTGTCCCCTATGTGAGAGCAATTTTTTTTACAAGTCTGATCTGAATAGACATTATACCACGGTGCACCAGAGGGAGCCCAAAAAGCAAGAAATGTGGGATGTTCATAGTATTCAATGCTTCACGTGCGAATTGTGTGGCTTGGTGTTTCGTAAAAAGCGTCTGTTAAGACAGCACGTAGTCAGAGCTCATGGAGAGAGACGATTCGCGTGTAATCAGTGTCCCGTCGCATTTGCTTTCAGGTCTGCTCTGATAAGACATTGTAAGATGCACGAAAAGAAAGATTGGGATGTTAATAGTATTGCATGGTACATCTGCGAATCGTGTGGAAGGGGTTTTCCTAAAAGGCGTCTGTTAACTAATCATAGATACAGAGCTCATGCAGAGAGACGATTCTCGTGTCCTAAATGTAACAGCAAATTTGTTGCCATGTGTTACCTGAAGTTACATTACAACACCGTGCATGAAAAAAGTGACAACAAAAATCCACTTAAAGGAAACACGCTTGCAATTCAATGTGTGTCAGAAAAAGTTCAAGTACAAAACGAGGTTGCGAATCCAGATCTTGATTCGTCATTACACTCTGGCGGAGGTGGTCATTTCATTGAAAACTCTCTCATGCCCACTTAAAGCTCAGAATCTCACGTTCACTTGCATTAGCATTCCGCTTACTCTCTCAAGCTCGCTGTCACTCACGGTCACTATCCGTTCGATCTCACAAAGCTCGCACTTACTCGCGCTCATACTCGATTATATCTTCCAGCTTCGCACTCACTCGCGCTCACCTTCCATTCTATCTTACAAAGCTCACACTTGCTCATTTCAAACTCACATTCACTTGAAGGTCACAACCTTGAGCTTACCCTTCGTTCAATTTCATAAAGCTCACACTCCATTCCATCTCACAACCTCGCACTCACCCTTCGTTGAATCTAATAAAACCCACGCTCACTTCAAGTTCATAAGCTCGATCTCACTCCGGCTCACACTTACATTGACTTATAAGACTAAGTATCCTTTTTTTCTGCCTTTTTACCATCTTATAGATAAACACGTTGGGCTTCCTTTGTGTTTTCCTGTCATTTTGTCGCGAGTTACTTTCGATATTCCTTTGATTTTTTCCACCTTTGTTGCTTGTTTCCTCGTCACTTTCGTGTTTTTCTCTAATTTATTTTATTATTATTATATCCTTTTCTTCCTGAGTTATTGTTTTTCTTTTCTTTAGTTGATTTGGTTTTCACTTTCAGTTATTTGACTTCTCTTTACTTCCCTTTTCGGCTTTACTTGACTTTCTGCACTCCCCCTTTTTCGGCTTTACTGGATATTTTGCATTCCCCCTTTTTCGGCTTTACTGGACATTCTGCATTCCCCCTTTTTCGGCTTTACTGGACATTCTGAACTCCTACCCGTATCATTCCTCCAATCCTCTTCTGTTCTGGATTACCCGTTTCCGCACCAGCACAATTTCCGCGTAAACCAAGTACACAATTTCTGCTTCAGCTAACCCAGTTTGTCCTCATCATGAATAACTTCACCTTTGATAACCACAATTTCCTCCAAATAAAAGGCACAGCCATGGGCACTCGCATGGCCCCTTCTTACGCCAACATTTTCATGGGACGCCTGGAGACCTAATACCTCAACTCCACATCTCTCAAACCTTTCACCTGGCTTTGCTATATCGACGATATTTTCTTGATGTGAACCCACGGACAATAGTCACTGAAAACATTTCTGCAAAACCTTAACTGCATCTTTCCCGTCAAGTTCACTTGGTCCTCCAGGGAACACATATCTTTCCTTGGTGTGGATGTCTGGCTCAAGAACAATCAACTTGAGACAAGCGTTCACATCATATCTACCAACAGTATGCAGTATCTCCATTTCAACAGCACCCATCCATACCATACCAAACGCGCTCTTGCTGGCCGGGGCACCCGCATCTGTTCCTCTGATGACCTGCTCCAAAATTATTTCAGTACCTTCTCCTCAATTCTCACCGACCTCCCAAACACTATCCGAACACAACTGGACCGTGCCAGAAATCACCCTAACTCCAACCGACCTCCCGCAAAGCTCCCTCCGCTCCCAATCTTCTCACCCAGTTCCATCCAGCCTTCAGGCCCTCCTCAGACTAGCACAGCCCATACTCATTGCGTCACCTGAAACTGAAAGAGGATTCCCGTCATTCCCCAAAATAGTCTACTGCAGACCTCCGAATCTCAATACGATTCTCACCAGAATGGAACAAATCCCGCCCCATCCCCAAACTTGGCAAGTGCCCGCTGCAGACTCTGTTCTATCATTGATCTCAGTCTGACCTTCGTGCATCCTGTCACTCACAAGACGTATTCTTTCCGACACCGGCAGTTGCATATCTTCCAGCCTCATTTATCTCCTACTCAGTAACCTATGTTCCGCTTTCTACGTTGGCGAAACCCAAACTCCTCTAACAATCCGCATCAACAACCATCACTACTCCTCCAAATCACAACTTCCCATACCTGAACACACTGCTTATCATGACTGCACCTTTCGAGTCAGCATCCTGAAAATCCTGAAGCCTGACTCACCTGACACAGTTAGAAAGAGAAGGGAGCAGACATACATCTCTATCCTTACCACCAACCATGAACCTGGCCTCAGCTGCCTCGAACTCCATGCAGCGCAGTGTCTTCTTCTTCCATTCTCTCCTTTCTTCCGTCTCTAGTTGCACTTTTATTCAATTTTTCAATATTGTTTCTTTGTTCTTCCTTTCCCCTTCATCTTCATTATTATTTTTATTTCCCGCTCCCCTCCCCTCTTTTTCCTTTAGGATGCCCCTTAACTACTTCTAGTAACCTCCGCACTTTCTTCTCCATTTAGTGTTTTTCTCCGACACATCTAGTCATTTTCCCGTCTCCATAACCTTGCCACATTGTTATCTTTGGTAACATGGCGTCTTAGCCCAAGTCCCGCACCAGACCGCTCTTTTTTTTTTCTACTTCCATGTGAAAACGCTTCTGCGAAATGTTGTCGCTTTTGTATTGTGTTTGTGAAGTTCCTGTACACCTGTCAGTATTATCCAATGTAAACATCCTTTTTTCTATCTTTTAAATTTTAAAGTTGGGGCTGAGTGCTCGACGATTTGAAGGGGCGATCCCCTGTATTAGGGGCTGTCTGGCAGAATCCCTTGGGTGATGACAGTATTTTAACGTGAAGATGAGGGCAAACTTGCTACGTAAGTTGCGGGTCATTTAGCTCTGATTTAGCGGCACCTTGTGTGTGTATTTCCTGGTACCTCACATACCTGGTTTCTTGTAAGGGAAAAAGTAATTTTCACAAAATATTTGCAAACCAATTCTTTTGTTTGCACATATTGCATCTCACAATATTCGACTAGCAAGTGTTTACGGAACATCCACTTCCAGTCTAATCCAATATTGACAAAATGCCCATACTACGTATTTCACGCTGTGTGATCCGTTTTTCATTCATGTATTAATCCTTGGGTTACTAGTAGCGATGGCGCCAGGAATACGAAAGCGGGAGGAACAATATTTCGAGTGAAAAAGTCGCAGGGCTGACTTAAAATTTATAACATCATTAACATGGTTATAAAATAAAGACTACTGGGGGCCTGAGGTAGATTTTGGAGACTTCAGCTTCCCGTAGCTCTCCAGTACCACTGTTTCTGGTAATGATATACTGAAATACGCAGATAATACCAAATTCCATTAATGGATGGTACCGTACTGAAGCGAAGATGAGGGCATTTTGAATTTTTCTACAGTACTAAATGATTTTATAGTCACAGTCGAAAGCAAGGAACGATTTGCGACCTGTTTTACAATAATTGAGGCCTTTGGATTTTTGGCTAATAAAAGCTACTGACTCATGTAATTTGGAACAATAGAAACACAAATTCTTAGCAAAGTACGACACAACTCTACTTTATTTAAAAAATCACTTAGTTCGTTTTGGTACGTGACCCTCCAAATATGTGATAGAATTGCTTTACGCAGTGTTCGATTTGTTATTTTATAAGTTACGAAGGGAGTATCCTAAGACTAGTTGTTGCTTATTTCAATCTACTACCTGTTTGGGGAGAAATACAAAGATTTTATCCCTGGTTGGGATGATATTCGGAGTCAACGAACGGGGATGAAATCCTCACGAATCAGGGAAAATCCCCGGCATTTCCTCCCCCTGACAAATCGAACACTGGCTTTACGAATGAATTAAAGTAGTCCAGTACTCCAACAGGTTTGGGTATGCTTGGACATTAATTCCCCCCCACTACCTGCTTCAGTGAGAAATAACATCATGTAAACAATTAACGGAAAGAATTTTAGTTATGGCCTTTAGGCATATAAGGCTCAGGCCGGAATATGGGAGGGCAAGGATTCGGGAATGTGTCGGCCAGGGCCTATTTTGAAGGTGCCATCTCGGCATTTGCCTGGTGTGACAGAAAAAACTTAGGCCTCTGGGATCAACCCACGACCTCCCGAATGCTACTCCAACGCTCTACCAATAAACAATTTACGGGATTCCCTTAAAGTCTGCACATCATGACATCCACTCGAACTCACACTCACTACTTAACATGAATCAGTCGCTTTTAAATTCGATCACATTAGCACTCGTTTCAAGCTCAGGACTCACCTTCACTTCTTGACTTTTAACCCATTCGCACTCACCTAAACCACCCAACTTCAATGTTCACCTCAGGCCAGGCACATCCATTTTGAACGTAACAGCCCCGCTCGCACTTCTAGGTCGCAGCTTTGCATTCACTGTTACTACCAGATCACAACCTCGCTCTCACCGTTCAATCTAACAAAGCTCGTGCTCAACCGCTGTTTAATGTCACAAACCTCGCACTTACATTCACTCGCGCTCACTCTCCATTCCATATCCCAGTCTCGCACTCGCTTTCAAACTCCATTCCACCTCAGTCTCGCACTCACACGCTCACAAAACTCGCACTCTTACGATCACTTCAAGCTCATAAATTCGAACTCACGCTTATACTCACCATCGACTGGTGAGGGCGAGTGAGTTTGAGGACCGATCTCATGAGTTCCGAGCTCGTGAGCTTGTACACCTCTCTACTGTGGCACTTCGTAAAGAGTGATGTAACATCTGAAAAACGAAAACAATTTCAATTTGAGATATGTAGTGTTATCAGACAAGAAAAGACCAAGAGACATTTCTGTGTAAAAATCTG
>JAGDQP010042720.1:0-16455 GCA_022664845.1 Lepisma saccharinum
TTTCTTCTGTATCTTAAGGAAACCAGTTCCTTGGTTCAACATGCGTCTGACATATTACAAAACCGTTTCCCACAAACATGACTGGCTTTCCTAAATCGAGATTGAATTTTAACTGCATACTGGGTAAAGTTTCACGTAGTAGCATATGGGCCTACCCATTTTTTTCTCGTTATGAGTGCGATAGCAAGAAAGAGTTGGGAATGTTCTCAATCATTACATTTGTTACTACACTTTACATCGTTTTCCGTGTCTCATGCCTTTCACAACGATATTCACACCTCTGAATAATACGATTATGGTAGGGAGTCAATCTGGACAGTAGCCCTTTTTGTTCAAAAAGGACGATACAAGAAATTACTACATAGTGCAGATCTTCATAAAAAAGAAAGTTGCTGCTAATAATAGAACTGCCCACGATACCGAATATAGAAATTCCTTGTCAATAGACGGGCATATACAACAATTCAATACTTACCACCAAAATCGGTTTGCAACTTATCCGATCTATAGATACCCCCACCATTTTTCGCTTTCAGATCAATACCTGCAGATTCACGTAACGCTTTATCTTCCTTAATCCAAACCTTTGATCTCGTACGCATATATGTCATATTTATTCAGATTTGCTCTACTTCGAGCCAAAGATGTAGCTCGCGCATAACAATCATAACTCCCATCGCTAGGGAAGCCTGGAAATTTTGAGCGAACGATATTTCATGTTTAATTTTACAATGGAATCTTGGAGCAAGAGAGGTGTATGTAAGATTATATTAGTGAATATTGGGGAAGAATATTACATGTGAGTTTATAAACGAATGTTCGGGCAAGTGTTTTACATCTTGGAAGAAGGGAGGCTTAATTAAGATTTTACAAAAGAACATTGTGTGAAGGATATTATAGTTGCTTAAAACTTTTATATGTAAAGCAAATAAGATTTTTAAACTACACATTAATATGCCTTCATTCTAATTTCGAAGTGTGCAATATTTGTTATTTTTAATTTGCAGCTGTGAAGTAGACTTCAATTTTAATTTACACCTGCGCATAATTAATTTGCAGTACGTACTATTCTTTATTCTTACATTTTCAATTGGACACTTTTTTCATTGTGATTATTTAAAAATTATTTACTTATTACATTCTTATTAGGATAAGCAACTGAAGTATGATTGTTAAAACGATTATATTAATTTATTATTTTTATATTTCAGCATCATGTTCAGTCGAATGAATCGTGTTGCACTTTTGTGCAAGGAGGCCCAGTTTGGATATGGAGATAAGGAGAAAACCTTTGAGACATGGAAGGAAGTTTGTACCTATACAGCTATTGGCACATTCCCCCTAACAAGTGATATTTTTCCTTTTAATAATATACTTTGTGAACGATCCAGGGTGGATAAAGACATGTTCAAGGTCATTTTACCCGCGTGTGAGACTGAGGAAGATTTAATTAATTTTAATAATGGAGGATTTTTCCGTAGAGAAGAAATTGTTCGTTTAGGTTGGGAGTATTATTCTTTCCTAGTGAATGAGGAAGAAGGGAGAGCTCTTCAGCCTACTGTGGCTATGCTTTTCGGATTAGTACCTATTGTGGAGAGTGGTGTTTCAGAGATTGATGTCCGTAGGAATAAAGATGAATATCTAACTATCATACCTCGCAAAATGTCTCTGTCTCCTTTTGCATTCACTTCATCTATTAATATGAATAATACTGCTAGCCAGCTTAGTTGTACAACTAGTACTAGTGCTACTAGTACATCCTCATTAGCCAACACTTTAAGCTGTGTATTTCCAAACTCGACAGTTTATTGCACTATCTTTGGAATCTGTTCCTCCAGCATTTTCACTTCCTCTGTCCTAAAGCAACCACCACGTCAAAATACTTGTCTTCCTATCGTTGCTGCTATGCCAAGTACATGCACTTATCCTCTTGCTAACATTCCAAGTACTTCATTTGCTGCTGATATTCTTATTACCAGCCATGCAGACTCTTACAGACTTCTGAAGGAAGTTTTAAGGGGCAAGAGTGTTTAGGAGTGGATATGAATTTTCAACCGCATAATGTTTTGGAAATCTCGCCGAGGGGAGATGACATTTGTCATGAAATTGCTAACTTTTTAGAGAAAACATAATATTTTAAATTACATTGCAAGTTTAGAAAAGAAGGATGAAAGTAATTGGGTAATTGAGAAAGCCTACCCCAAGCTGCATGGAACAGGAGAAAATATGTTTGAAGTGATATCCCGCCGTAATAGGGAATATACTAATTTCTTTAAGTGGAAAGGAAAGCTGTGTAGTATTTTAAACCTCGAAGAATATGATGAGGACCTGTTCACTTTCTTGCTTGAACAGATGATGTTGAATGTAGACGAAGACAGGTTGGATTCTCCATCGACAGTTTAAACGATATCCTCGGGCATCCCGTTTATATTCCATGCTTAAAACGTCCGCGTGACAGATGAGGGTATTATTTCTACTTTGAAAAATATTTTCAACTGTAATGAAGTATTTCTCCTGGGGAATAGAATTACCATCAAGTGTTATAGTACGAAACCAATACGTGGGCAGGCCCGTCCGAATGATAAAAAGTATATCCCAGTGGAGGAGTACCTGCAAAAACATATCATTCCTGTTCCGAGCTTGCCTGACGATATATTAAAATAACTTGTTATTGTAAATCCTGACTTGGATTGTTCACAAAGTTGGAACTTTAAAACTTCCTTCGCTTACTCCCAGTTGTCAAGTACATTGAGATTACATCACGATTACTTATATCAACGTTTCTATGGCCTCCAGTGGAACGATGGTGATGTTCCTTACAGTGAAAAACAAGACAATACTTCCTCGAGTCTATACTTGTAAAAAGTGTAATCAACCTAGGAAAATTAAAATTTTCTCACTTTTCATATCCTTCAAGAAGTTGTGTTCATTATTTTCATTGATTCCCGTATTTTCTGTGTGCACTTAAAGAAAGATAGATTTATGCAAACTATATATTGGGTTCTTGAATTAATTCTCGCTGTTGACGAAGAGAGGGCAATAGTTGTGCTAGTGCAGCATAGCAGACAGTGACAGTATTTAACAGTAGAGACATTAGGCTTTCAGATCTGTGTGTGACATTTGAGTGCAGTGAAAATAACATACCTATTTAGTGCCTTGAACACGTCAGGTTTTGTACCTAAATACAGCATTTGCGCGAAGTGTTACTCTTCTTCTTTCATCTCAAGAAATCTGCTGCGGAAAGTCAGCGATTGCTAGTGGAAGCGTGTGGAGAACATGCTGCCTGAAACAACATACAGAGATTGGTTTCGATGATTCAAAGACAACGATTTTAAGGTGAGTGACAAAATGTGTCCTGGTCAGCTGGAAAGGTTTGACGATGGACAGTTAGGGGCATTATTGGCGGAAGGTTCATCTCAGACGCTTATACAGTTGTCTGAAACACTAAATGTGGATGCGTCAACCGTTAGTAAGCGTTTAAAAGCAATGGGGATGATTCAGAAATTGGGAAACGGCACCACATGAACTGACAGAAAGAGACGTTGCGAAACGCTTAACAATTTGTGAAGTGTTGCTTCAAGGACTAAAACTGAAGTCATTTTTGCATCGCATTGTGACTAGCGATGAAAAGTGGATTCATTACGACAATCCGAAGGGAAGAAATCATGGACACGTCGCGGCGAACCATCAACATCAAAACCGGATATTCATGGCCAAAAGTTATGCTGTGCATTTGGTTAGATCAAGTCGGTGTGGTGTATCATGAGTTGGTGCAACCGGATCAAACGGTAAATGCTGAACGCTAGGAAGCACAATTACACAACTTGAATCAATCACTTAAAGACAAACGCCCGCAATATGTTCAGAGATATGACAGTCATTATTCTTCATGACAATGACAATACAACACCTTACGTTGCAAACCGAGTGAAGAAAACCTTGAAGGGACTTCGATGGGATTTCTTACCCCACCCGCCATATTCACCAGACGTCCCCCTTCCGATTACCATTTGTTTCGGTCAATGCAGCGTGACTTTTCTTAACAAGATTTCACATCTTTCAACGATCTCGAAAACTGGCTCCATGTGTGGATCACCTCAAGAGAACCTGAATTTTTTTTATTGCGGAATCCATTTGTTACCTGAAAAGTGGAAAAGGTTGTAGCTGCTGAAGGACACTACTTTCAGTAAATTACGAGGGTCGTTCCATATTGATTTACACTATTTTTTTACACTTATAAGAACCTTTATGCCTCGGCAGATACATCCACTTTCTCAACATAATCTCCATTAAGAACTACACACTTGTGCCACCGATGTGACAACTTCTCTATGCCCTCTGCGAACCACTTTTTCGGAGTCTCGCCCCCACGTCCGGACAGCGTCTTGAGTTCCTGGAAGTCGGCGAAATGATGTCCATGCAGCGGTTTCTTCAATGCACGAAGAGGAGGTAATCAGAAGGGGCCATGTCAGGAAAATGAGGTGGGTGTGGCAGCACCTGGAACCCCATTATTGGCAGTCGTGGTTGCCCGACTCGTGTGGGGACGATTGTTGTCGTGTTGCTGGATCACACCTTTCGCCCATTTTCCTGATCGTTTCCTCTTAATTCCACGGCGCCAACTCCGAAGCGTTGTCACGTATGACTCGCTGTTAATGGTGGTCCCGGGTTGCAGCCAGTCAATGAGTATGATTCCATCCTTGTCCCAGAAAACTGTTGCCATGCTTTTGCCTACGGAGGGCTGTGTACGGAACTTCTTTGGCGTGGGGCTGTCTTGATGCTTCCACTGCATTGATTGGGCTTTGGTCTCTGGCTCATGGTAGTGCAGCGAAGTCTCGTTCCCAGTAACGAGTTTGGACATGAAGCCTTCTGGATCCTGGCTATAGCGTTGCAGAAGATCACTGCTCACTTCGTTGCGCTGTTGTCTGTGCAGTAGTCA
Source organism: Lepisma saccharinum (assembly GCA_022664845.1). Lineage (NCBI taxonomy): Eukaryota > Metazoa > Arthropoda > Insecta > Zygentoma > Lepismatidae > Lepisma > Lepisma saccharinum. The sequence goes on from JAGDQP010042720.1 coordinate 4,937, forward strand.
GGGATTTGGGAACCTACCTGGCAGACATCTTACCCACCTTAAGGTGTTCGTGCACTATGCGGTACAGAGCGCTTCTGGCACGTCCTGTGGCCGCCTCCAGATCCGTGAACGTGATGCACCTGTTGTCCTGAATAAGCCGCTCTATTCTTGAACTGTTCACTGGTGTCGTCACAGTCACTTTCCTTCCAGAACTGGTTCGCTTCGCCGTTGATGTGCGGCCACTTTTCCAGACGTCCACCCATGTGCGTGACGGTGCGCACTCTCCACACACTGCCACCAATCGCCTGTGTGAATTTCCGCAGTTTGTACACCCTCTTTCCACAGAAACCACGTTGTTCAGCGCTGTCCTTGCTGATCACCTTCCATGTTGTCCGCTCACGTACTTATAACTGTTGGTGAAATGTGCTGCAGGGTACAGGGATTACACGTCTCTGTATTGTTCTTCCACATGAAGGCAGACGTAAGTACTACTTCCTTCCTCCCAACTTTCAGGACGAGCTCAATGGTGGACCCTGAAAGAAGAAAACAAATAAAATGTAAATCAATATGGAACGCCCCTCGTATCTTGTACTATTCTATTGGAATAAACATGTGTGTTCTGTCCAACAAACAGCGAGAATTAATTCGGTTTATCCGTGTTAAATCCAAACAAAACTGTATATATACCAAGTCCTTTAAAAGTATGGACGGAGCAGCTTGTGAGAGTGATTTTACATGATTGTTGATCAGGAAGTGTACTGACTGGAATTTGTGCAATTAGTACATTATCTGTTACATGTTAAATTTGTAGCAAAATATGTGAAACAAATTATAAACAAATTGTAAGCAGTTTCTTAATGGACAACCATTCACTTCAATAGGGTCATAATAAATACACTTTGACATACCAATGTTCAAATTCAATGTTTTAAAGGCAGGACAATCATATTTGCTCACATTATCACTTTGCAAGTGAAATACTTTTTAATTCACTGTACTTTTCAAGAGCTTTACGAAAATGTAGTTTCACTTGTACACAATTTAAAAATTATTCTTCGAATATGTAAAACGTTGTATCCATTTGAAGTGTCCCATTGTAAATTGCGAAAGTTTTATATCAACCATTCCACTTGTTTCTGATAGCCTAGTGCTAGCTTAGTAATTTCACATGGAAGTATTACTACACAGTTAAGAAAAGACTACCATCACACGCTACTATACAAAATTATGTCAAACTCACGTGCAGAGATTTTAAATCCTTTCATATCAATAATGTAGTGCACAACGAGAATTTTCTACAGAAATATTTTAATTAACAACTGGTATGAGTTGAACAATGAATTCAGTATTACGAACTAATTCTCTACAAGTTTGGAAAAAATATTTATGGAAATACTTAGACATGACACTGTCGTTTGAAAATTTTGTAGTACTCCACAAATATTTCGTGATGATTCACTTGATACACCAAATGTTTTGAAAGCAATTTACCTGTAATCCACACATATAAACAGTTATTATGTGGAATCTTGAAGTTACACTCATTACAACGAATTTAATTATCCTTTAAACAAGTTCGTAAAGTTTGTAAAACGCATCAGTCCACTATAAATACACCATCATAAATTACACAAGTGTGACATTTTTCACTCGTTCTTCCCTTCACGATCCTTTTCCAATAGCATATCCAACAGTTTGCGTATATACTTTTACTACCCTCCAAACATTATACTTCATATTTTTTATTAATACATCATTATTATTCACTTCTGGATCTTGCTTGTATGAACGATATAGTTCTTGTAATGTTGAAGGTTTTAATATGACCCTCCAAACGCATGTTCTAAAACGTTTTTAAGTCTTTTCACCTATTGCAAGTTCATTAGGTTTAAGATAACCTAAACACGCATGAGCTGAAAGATAACTTAAACACGCATGAGCTGACTGATTATTTTCTTCATTGTAACAACCTCCACATATAATAGCACTTTTAGGAATCCACTTCTTTAACGCCACCCAAATACGCTTTTCATCCACCCATTTGTTCTTACATGGATACTTTTTACTCATCACTTTTCCACCTTATGCTGTTGCTGGTACTGATGGTTACCTTATATGTGTTTGCAAATATAAAACAAAACAAAAAGAAACTCTGCTGGATATATCACACACTCCAATACACGTTTCTTTTTCTTTGGAACTAGTGATGGATATACCTGTGGAATATCTTCATCCTCCCCCTCCTCGAATGAAGCGGAAGTCAGTTTAGAGTGATATATACAACACTACTGTCCTGTATATATTCTAAAACTTTATCAACATGATAAGTTTTATCATTTGATAACATCTTGTGCAAGGACATAAACATATAAGAAAGTCATATGATCAGTCCCTGACAGTGATCACGTAGCATCTTATTACATCATCCTAATAACATGGCAATCATCAATCAACGCATCTGACAACACTATGATGACGTTAAAGGTCCGTGGCGTCACTAGCGCCAGTCTGGTGGGAAGTTGGCCACTAAGTAGACCTTCTACTGTACTTACTCTCTCACACATTTGCCCCAAACTCTCTGAAAGTATGGGCCTATTTTTCTAATATACATCATCGAAAAGGAATGCGTTAAATTTTAATTTGATTAAAAATCTAGAAAATATTAATATAAGTGTATAGGAGGAAAAACCGTCACGAACTGACATCTGTAAATTATCAGATGATCTGCCTTGTAGGTATTGCTTTATTTTCGTACATTGTGATAGAAATAAACCAAGGGACTGAATTGTAGATTCTATATAAGATACCACCATAAAATATAAAGAATACCCAAAATCCTTGTGTTTCAAAGTTTAAAACTTTGAATACATATTATAGCCATTCCACGTATATGTTAAGCACAGTAGTAAAAATGTTAATGTACAGTGAACATTTTGTAGATGAGTGCAATCAGTTCATAGAACATATTCAAGGGCGCAAGTAGGGCTAACAAAATGCATACATGCCCCGAGCGCCAACTGAAGATAAAGAGGGGGCGTGGTGCACTTTTAGGTCCTTCAAAGGGGAACCAAAATCTGAGTTTACTAGATTGTGGTCCTGGGGCCTATCCCGCGATTCAACTTCGCAAGTGTTCAATTTAAGTGCAAAGTCTTTTTGTTCCACGATTGTAATACGTGTTCTCTTCAGTTTGAACTTTTCAGTCTCACGTTAATGCTTTGGCAGTCGGACAAATTGTCATTGCAATGCTCCTATATCGAAGTAGTATGAACAAGAAAATGATAATGCAAATAAAGAATAAAATGCAATTTTTGAAATTCTGAGAGTATGAGGAATAATAATATTGAGCATGTACTCATGAAACTACTTGAAATGACTGATTCCGTGTAATTAATTAAATTAAAATTAATTGTATGGGCGGTGATTCCGTGTAATTGTCTCCTTTGATAACACAGGAAAAGCACGATAGCTTACAGTTCTTGAAGTGGATTAGAATGTGTAATTCCAAATTGACGTAATCCACCCACTTCCAGCACTGATAGTTTATTATTCTGAACATACTATCTTATTCATTTGCAGCGCGGTTACAGTTACTATTTGTACACTTTACTGTTGTACGTAATTTTTAATAAGTAACGGTAGAAACAACATAGTTACATCAGATACTTCTGAAAAGTATCTGATCCAGGTACTCGATACTTGCGCAAGAAAAATATTACGATACTCAGAAATAAGTATCTCGATAAAGATACCAATTAAACTCAAAAGTATCTAGATACTTAAACGATACTTCCCTAATGCTTTACACTTTCATGATGTATTCTATTTAAACATGCGAATTATGGTTCAATATATACCAGAATCCCGATTAATCGAATCCGGATTAACCGAAATGGTGAGGGAGGGAGAGAGTGAAAAACAAAATTTTAATTTTAGCAGTTTGCAAATGGTACATTTGATTTATACACTTAATTGTGAACAAATTAGTTGAAAAGCCTTGTAATGTTCTGTAAAAATACCGTATATTAATTATGGTATTAGATCAGAGTAGTAGACCTATGTTTGAAAAATAGTTTAGTTAAATATAAAATAAAGATTTTTAATATGAAATACAGTACTATAGTATGTAAATTACTTTGATTTCGGTTTAACCGAATTGCCCTTGGTCCCATCAAATTGTGTTAGAGACTGTAGTGTATGTTTAATTAATTAAGTAAAACTACTGACATGATACACATAAATAGAGATGATAAAGAAAGCTATAAATGTAGCAGCAAGTAGAAGCTGTTAACACGCGTACAAAATATTTATTTCCGGATTCTGCATTTTAAATTGCTTTTTTCATTTAAATCAATTTTCAATTTTAAAAGATGTGTTTCAAAAACAAAGAAAAAATACCTCGACTTGATAATATTGTAATCAATAGTTACAGTTATGTATAATAATCAGATATATTCAAACATTTTTTAAACAGGAGTAACTGGTCCTTTAAGGCAGTGTTTTTCAACCTTTTAATATTCATGGACCGGCAAGAACTTTCAAGGAGCGGGAAGATGTCACTAAGTTACAGGTTTATTTCAAGACATTGCTGTAAAAAGGGCATATAGATAAAAACTCATTTTCGGTAAACATCTGGTAAAAATTTAGGTTCTATGTTACCACGAAGTTTTTGAAATAATATTTATGTGGATGACACCAGTATAAAGGGCATGGAATCAGGTTTGAAAACTCTTTTAACTAACTTGATAGAATTCAATGTTTGCATGAAAATGTATTGAAAATTGTGTATGCATGTTATGTGCCCTTGTGCTAAACAAAGTCCACTACCAAGCTAACAAATAGAGATATTGATTTGCCATTTGCAGGACATGTAGAAAAGAACATGGCGGATGGTTTCAAGTGATTGTCGGAAAAAGTACACAGGCGTACGTGCCCGTTTTCTGGCAGTGTCGTTTCAAAGACTTAAGTACATCTTCAGTCTAGTTGTTTCAAAAAGGGAATATGAACTTTAATCTGAAATTTGAACCGTCAAAATCTACAAAATTAACGTCGAATTATTAAATGTATTAATTTTACCGAGGACGGATACAATAGCTTCGATGACCGGCGGTTGAAAACCACTGCTCTAAAGTACTGTTCCCAATGCGTTCCCTTTATACTGCAACACTTATCTTTCTTTACTGAAGACTCTCCAGTGATAAAGGAATTGGGGTGCTATATTTAATAAAGATCTCCTTCAAAAGAGGAAAAGAATAATGCTTAGGTTACTTTCTCCCTTGTTGAAAATATTTAACTCTCTCCTCAGAGTGCCCGATGAAACCTTGAAGTCAAAAAGTTACTAGACAGGTGTCGTAAATGTTCTGGTGAGACTAGTTCAACCCCATATAGATAGTCCAAATCCCAGTTCAGGGGAAAAAGTGTCGACTCAGGAACTACCAGTTCAGGAAAGTGATTGAAGTGTCGTTCAAAAGACCTCACCGCAATTTTTCCACCGGAACATTCACCATCCAAATAGGATGCTCGCTTGTGAAATCTGGCAGCAGCATATATGTAATGCCCCTTACTGGGTTCCCCTCACTTAATTGAAATAAATGTCGTAGTTGAGCTAAGAGCAGGTCAGGACTACGTAGGGCTGACGAAAAGGATGGAAGGCGGAAAAGCATCGAACGTTTTCTTGTTCCGGTAGGTAAAGCGAATCATTCATTAATTACATACAGCTAAACAGCGATTAGAAAAGGGTATTGTACAATGGTAGAGAACGCATCAATAACAAATGCGTTATAAGCTCGTGAAGTCTTTCTTTATCGCTAGCAACAATTATATCAGGTTGGGCGAATACTGATTTTTTTATCGTTTAGTTACAACAAGTATCGTCTAAAGTTAAGACCGCTTCTCGTACGATCGCTCGTATGCAATCTCATCGGTTACATTCTTTCATCGTGTAAAGCGCGGATCGTACGATTTTTCATGGCATGTCCGATGTGTTCTCTAAATAGAAACGGTTCTATTTTTCAGCGGATTTTTCGTGCAATATAGCGTGCTTTCCTATTCAGCTGTTTGGTTATGGATTACGATACAAAGAGCACATGGCGTAATAAACAATTACAGGTATAAAGATATAAAAGTTTTTAAGGGAAGTGTAAAAAGGTAAGGGATACTGCAGTTAAGCTACTTCTGCCATAGAGGACTGGCAATACCTCAAAATACTACGTTTTGCATTCCCATAATCATAAAAGGTACTAAATATGTGAAAAATATGTTTTAAAATATTATGACATAGTTCTGATGTGATCTAATAGCTACTGCTTCTCTTATATATTGTGCAATGCAGTTAACGTGATTTTCATTGTTTTTCTTGTGCATAGAGTACCGAATCTGCTGCAGGCATGATATGTATGAAAGGAAATAATGTAGAGGATACCAGTATCTTTGCAATCATATCACCCCCAATGATTCTGAAAAACATATACGCTCTGTGCATCCGAAATAACAAAATGCATTGAACAGTATATTACAGATGTAGACCAAATGTAAGTAGAGTGTCGGCGTCAAACCAGAGCTGTGCAAGTCAGTACGTGAGCTACTCGTACGAACTAATTTTTATTCAAGGGTTACGACAGCTGACCCTCCCTATTCTTGCATCTATATACCTTGTGTAAAATGCACCTATAAATCATATAAAATCTACATTACTCCTCATTTTTGTATTTTGCATGTATTTCATGCTTATAGGAACGTAAATCGTAGCATTTTGGGTCGTTTTCAGTGCTTTGTGGTAGAAGTAGTTAAACCGCAGTATTACTAATTGGCCCACATATGTATAAATTGGAGTTAATATATCGCGATTTATATACTTTTGAAGTTCTGTGTAACGTCACATATCTTATTAACTCAGGAATATTGTAAAAACAACACATATGACTCACTTATCACCCAAAACGGCAAAATTTTCATCGTTATTTGTGTATCCGCACTGAAATATCTTTATTGAAGTGCAGAAGTAAAGCTACGACACTTTCGTTACCACTGAAACCTAGTAAAAGTTCTCTTGGTAGATTGTGGCGTTAAGACAATCTGAATTTCTGTTGCGTCAAGATTCATTGTTATCAATATTTTAATTCTTTTCTATTTTTCAAGTGGGCAACTTTCACTAATATCTGTGGCATAATTACCCTAAAAGCCTGAGATATCACAACTATAATCTCCAGCAGGTTCATCGTTATACCCTATCCCCTCGTATCCAAAATTGCACCGTGTAAACCACCATACAATATATTATGAATTATCGTACGAAAAAGCTCATACTATGGATTGTATACATTCTATCATACGAGAGATCGTATGAGAAATTGTACCAATGATGCGTATCTCTTCTCCACAGATTCTTTATCTTGAAATCATTATTGTCTGCATCTGTAAACATGTTCTCACATTTGTAAAGGAATAACACGGACTGCAAAATTACTTGTTCATTGTTTCAAATTATTTGTTGTCCTCTGCATATTCTGCACAGTAACTCTCATTATTTTTTTTAGAAAGACTGCTTTTTTCTAGCTACAAATTATATGGGCCTATATATACTAGGGGGATCCAAAAGAAACAGGAATTTTGCAATAAAAATTTGTATTTATTTTTGGGTGTTACAACTAGAGTCGCTTTCAAAGAATCGTCTAAGCGTGTTTTTCCATTTTCGAACCAGTCTTGAAACTCTTGCCAAGTGATACGTTTTAATGCTCCCTCGTTTTTAAAATCATTTCTCCTACATCTGCAAAACGTTTTCTTTTGAAGGTTTTTTCCTTCGGGGGAATAAAACGAAGTCACTTTAAACAAAATTGAGTGAATATGTGGCGGGTGGAATAGCTGGATCATGTTTTCGGTTAAAAATTGTTTCACAATCAAGGTTTTGTGTGCTAGTGAGGCATGGAGTTTGCTGCAACTCTTTCTATTTGCAATTCCTTGTTCAAAGTCTGTTGGCAGGAACTCCTGGACGCACCAAACAAATCAGCAAGTTCATCAGTGGTTCTGCGACGGTCTTCCACAAACCGTCCACTAATTCTGGCCGTGTTTTCGTTAGTTCGGGAGACTGAGTGTCGCCCTGAGCGATATTGGTATTCAAATGACGTCGTAGCAGGAAAACCACTCGTAATGTTTTGTTTCTTTCTAGAGCAGCTTCCTTGTAAGCCGTTTCAAATATTACAGCTTTTCCCCCAACAGAAAACCGAATTTTAAAGTTTCATGCTTTGTTTCCATTTTTCAATCATCACAAAAATCGCAGAAGAAGCGAGAGGCGCTTAAAAAAATTACTACGTGGCACCACGACTTCGCTCGACAAGGCTGGTTGGTAGACTGATGCAGAAGATTCCCAGCAAGGGGTATCTAGCGGCAGAAGCATGCACTACAATGGAACCGCCGACTAGACAACGATTCCGTTTTGTTTGGGTCCACCGTCGTAGGTATATGTGAAATACTGAAGCCATACTTTCGTACTCTTCCAATGTCTGGTACAACTCTTCGCTACATTAACTAATAATTTTTATTCATTGGACGCTTGTACTCTTTATTAACAGCACAAAGTTAAGGTAACTGTAACAATCGTCACGTAAGTAAAAATATACATTTCTTTCCTCACTTTTAAGATCAAGCTGCGAGTTTCAACCCCTTTTCCTATTTCATCCTGACTGAGGTTTTCCAGGGTTTTCCGTCAGTCACACAAAGTAAATGTGGGGATGGTGCCTTCAACTTAGGCCGTGACCGACATCTTCCCGCAGCCTTTCCCCTGCCACATCCTGACCTGAGCCTTAGATACCTGAAGGCCATAAATAAAATTCATTCAAATTCCTTATTCACATGTCAAGCTAAATATTGTATTCCGTTACTGTTCTGTACTAGTCTTACTTAACTTTCCTACATTTTTCTTATATTAGCGGAAACAACACTCTACTTTTCGATTGCGATCCTAGAAGCGAGCCAGACAATGGTAACATGCTTGTCACCATAGCTAATAGAGGAAGACGCGAAACGAAAAAGATGGCCTCGGAGCTGTCAATTAGTTCAAATGAAAAGATAACTTCCGAATAGGCCCCAAGTTTTCTGAAGTTCTTAATATCACTTCCAGTTAACGAACATGTCAGAATCCCGTGTTCTTTCCAATTCTTCACGCGGCTCCAATTCCCGTGGGTTAGACAATTAGAGCATTATTTAGCTAGTTTTTTACATGTAATATAAAGATTACCAAGGAACTGGAAGGTAACGAAAAATCGGACGTTAAAATAGTATCGGTAAAAGTATCGCAGAAGTATCTGAAAGCTATTGGTCAAAACTATCGAAATACTCAAAATCGCGATACTACTCAACTATGAGAAACAACATATTTTCCCTACATCATATGCTATAATACTACATGTGATAAAAAGAAGAAGAAATTAAACCTATGCTTCATTGTCAATCCCCTTAGATTCGGTTACACGACACCGTCACACGCGTAATCTATACTTTGTATGGTAGCAGATATAGATGTTGCGACAGATCCTGCTCTCAACCAGTTCAAAGTGCTCTAAAACTCCTTATGCTCCCTAGTACGGAATAAACTTTACTTTAAAACCCGCAGCTTCCACCAATTATTGAGCCATATGTACATTAATATAGTAATTCCTTTTCAAATAATTATCACAGACATTTCTATAAGCAATTAACGACAACCAGTAGTCCAAAAAAGTGTTACGAAAAGACGCACTAGACTTGATCAGCACATAACATGGGAACGCGCGGAGGAATACTAATGGTGACACTTCATGTTATAAATGACAGGTATTTTGTTACAAAAGCTACAAACATTACGTCAAGCGAGTCAAGACGGGTTAGTTAATTTTTTTTTATACGCGATGTACCTTACATTTAACACAGTCTACGTTCTCTGCCCTTAACGCGTGAGAATCACTCTCATTTCACAGTTCCATGACTCGTAACTATTACATTTTTGTTTCAACTCTAACACACATTGGAAATACTTTACATTTTTGCGAGTCGTAAACTAAAGTGAACTCTTAGTACGTAATAAAAATTCAAGAACGTGTTACTACTTGAATCTTTAACTCACTTTGTAACAAACTCTACCTATAAAACTCAACGTCATGCGATCATCCATTGATCACTCTGTAGAAGGGTGCAAAACGTTTTAAAGCACTATATTCTAGCAATAGATTACATTAAAATCAAATCAGGCGTGTATTCGCCCGTGTTCATTAATGTTTGTGGACGCAAATGCAGATTGTGATACTCGCACTTTCTTGACGTTTGATACCAGGAATTTATTTACTGCATCTTCTCAACTATAATCACGAAGTACTTTAATATTTTAATTCCATGCCGACTAATATATTACAGTACTATTTGTTACAAACATGAGTTCCTCGGGATTGCATCCTGCCGTTTGTGGCTATGAGAAAAAATGATACACATTACAGTCTATTCACCTCGTCTTTTAGTCGAAACAAACTATGGTTTATAGGCAATACCATTCAACACTTACTTTCTTATTGTTGCAATATATGCCGAACGAAATACATCACGTTTAGACAAGAAATTATTGTTTTGTTACTAGATATGAATCCCCGTATACCATATATCATTTCTGAAGAATATTATCTTGCTCATCGTCTTAATAAACAAGACTCTGCAGTATGTTTTTATCGTGCTCGACTCTCTCGTACGTTGGCGAATTCAAACTCTCGAAACATTCTTTTATATATATATAAATAAATTGAGTTCGTGAGTTCAAACCCTGGGAAACACAGTTTTGTGTTGTTTTATTCTAAGTAAGGTAAAGATTTGCAAAGAAGTCTGCAAAAATCAATTTGATCTATTTAAAAATATCCCTGTATATGTTTATTCTTATAACGTCTTTTAAAAGTATAAAATATAACTTATTCTTTTCTAGCGAATTCCTTTCCACCTCTTTACAAGTAGTAATTCTATTCGCATTGTTAGAAAGAAAGAAGTAAAACTCTTCCATTCATATGATTCAAAACATATTTACAACGTTATTAACGTAAATACTTACGTTTTATGAATATGTATTATTTTGTACCCTAATCAAGAATTATGTCTCAACATTGTACTTAAGACCTCAAGTTTTGTAATCCAAAGTTAAAGTAACTAAGTCAGCATACGGTGCTCGAATTGATTAAAATAGGTAATAAAATGGTTGCAGAAATGGGCTAGGAAAGGTAAGGATACGCTTGCACCTAGTGGTGGCGATTGCCTATTGAAAGTGTAGGCAATTAGCTGCGATTAATAAAAGGTAGGGGTTCGTCAAATCCGAAATGAAAAAGATAAGGCTACGGTGCGCCCCCTCGTGCCCCTACGCCTTGAAGTTCTGCCAGCATAATTCTTTCGATTTGTAGGCAGTGACTTGCAGATTCTTCCAGAAGTATATCTTTTGTTGGTCACAAAATGCATGTGTGTTTTTCTTCAATAAAGCTTTGTAGCCAAATTGCTTTACGTGAAAGACGGAATCTTGTCTCGAAAGTTATTTCGATGTTTCG
>JAGDQP010042722.1:0-16454 GCA_022664845.1 Lepisma saccharinum
AAAATGTAAATTATTCCTAAACTACTCTTGTTAATACACCTTTATGCCAAATTTCGTATCCCTAGTTCAAACGTTCTGGAAAATGGATTATGAAGTCAGCCATTTTGGATTCAAAATGATGTCTTTGCAGATATTTTGTAATCTACTAGTGATGATATACCGTCATACTTCGAAATTTCATATTTCAATTTTTAACATCTTTTTTCTTACAGAACCTCAAAATCGCTGATTTCTCAATAAACTCTTGTTCCTGTATAGCATGCTTACGTTTTGTGACACGCGGAACTCGGCTGCATGCACTGCCGTACGTGTTGATACTCCCCTCTATTCGCTCGCGTCGCTGCTCCAAGAATCCCACGGCAGGCCGCGCATCGAACTTGAGGAGTTTGGAGGAACTGCGTCTTTTTATCACAACCAGAATCTGCAGTGCACTGCGCCACATGATGCAGATATTCCCTCATACTCCAGTGCGCTGCGTCCGAATGGGGAAACTTCCACATTCTGCCTGTATAACATGCTCCTGGCAGTGCTAACGTTTGTGACGAGTAAAGCTTGGTGGGACACGCAGGAGTATTGGGAGTTGGCGCGAGGAACTAGGCTCATCCATATTCCATTTCACCACTATTTAAGGTTGAAGGAGTTGACTGGACAGTTTGCACCCCTGGTGCTTTTGTTCGTATTTCGCAGCTTTTTACACTTGTGTAATGTATATACTCGCTTCGCCTCATTGGGGCGCTGCCCCCAGAATTCCAAGATGGCCTCACTGGGGCGCACCCCTTTATCGCAAATCAGGCTCCAGCTGGGAACTGTACCCTAGTAGGGGAGACGAGCCGAATTTATTCTAACCTACTCGTAATGGTACACCTTCATACCAAATTTCGTTTCTCTAGCTTCAGTCGTTATAAAGTGGGGCTTAGGCGTGCATTTTGGATAAAAGATGGACACATTTTTAACGTTTTCTTATATTTTCGTGACATGCTCGTGATGATACACTCTCATACCAAATTTCATTTCTCTATCTCGAACGATGTGAAAAATGGTATTTCAGCTGCCATTTTGAATCAAAGATGGTGACTTTTTTAAAACGTTGTTATCTTTTCCTAAATTACTCTTGATAATACATCATTATGCCAAATTTCGTATCTCTGGCTCAAGCAATTGGAAAATGGATTTATGACGCCCGCCATTTTGGATCCAAGATGGCGTCTTTAGAGGCATTTTGTAATATTTTCATAATCTACTAATAATGTTGTACTGTCAAACTAAATTTCATTATTCTAGCGGCAGCCGTTTAGGCTGTGTATTCTTTAAAATTTTAGGGTTGGCGGTCATTTTGAATTCAAAATGGCGACTTTTTCAAATTTTTAAGAAGTTTTCTTAATTTGCTATCAATGATGTAGTTTCATACCAAATTTCACTGTTCTATCTTTAGTCGTTTAGGCTGTGTATTCTTTGAAATTTTAGGTTTGGCGGCCATTTTAAATCCAAGATGGCGACCTTTTCAAAATGTCGGAATTTTTCCTTTATCTACTTATCATCCTCTACCTTCATACCAAATTTCATGTTTCTAGCTTACTCCAAACACCCTAAACAATATGATGAGTGAGTGAGTGAGTGAGTGAGTGAGTGAGTCAGTCAGTGAGTGAGTGAATGAGTGAGTCAGTTAGCCTAAAATGTGCAATTTCAGGGGTCCACAACTAGAACATAGTTTGAGATACGAATATGAAATTTTGTACATCTGCACATATTTACCATATCTCCTTATCGCCAAAAGCTCATATTCCTATCTTTAACATCTTTTTTTTTACGGGGCCCCCAAATCGTCGATTTTGCCATAAACTCTTGTTCCTGTATAACATGCTTCTGGCAGTGCTGACGTTTTCTGACGTGAAGAACTTGGCTCATGCACTGCCGTGCATGTTGATGTGATTCCATGTCATGATATAACATAAAATGATAGAGACTCCGGCATTTATTTGTTGATTGAGCCAAATCAAAACTTTTGCTGGTAATGGAGGGAAGGTTTATATGAATAACTGCAAAATAACACATGCAAGGAGTTCATGGAGCTACAACGACACAACTAAGCTAAGACATTTGTGTATCACATGTAAAAGTTTTTAACTAATTTCAATAAATAGCCACCAAGTTATGATATCAAATGTGGCAGTAGTTGTAATAAACGAAAATGTTATTTAAGGAGCATAGCGTTGATGTAAACATGTGATTCTGGCGTAGAAGTTTGTGTTACACGTTGTTCTAACAACGACGAACTAAATATGCAGCTTCGTGTGGACCGGAAATATGACCAAGAAAGTTTGAAACTACTTGTTGTTACCTGCAAATAGCTGCTGAAATATACCAAAAACAAGCTAACAAACTGAACGGAGGATTAAATATACTCTTATCTTACAATGTGAACCTAATTTTAGGTTTCATTGTGTTTTTACTTTCTTTTCTATATTAATTTTATTAACAGCATTAATGATGTATTAGTTCTGGGTGCTGGGGTGGTATAAGAGTGTGACTCAAAGTTTTCGGAGTTAAGGTAAACGTTTCTCGTGTATATATATATATATAAAGTGTTTAAAAATTTTGTTTTATGTGAAACTATTTTTAATGCAACAATAAGTATTGTTTATCTAAAACTGCTTTTTCAAATTATTTATTATTTATTTAAACGCGATTTTTTTTCTGCTGTCTCACAATAGCCCCACTTTCTTGCAAGCTCATAATAGCCCCCACCAGACCCTAAACGTTAAATCAAAACACAGAGGATGAAGATAATAGATGCATAACAATTAAGAGTGAGATCATAGTGAAAGTAAACAAATTTAAATACTTGAGAGTATGTGTAACAAGCAAAAATGAGGACACGAAAGAAATAAAAAGTCGCTTAATATGGGGCAACGCATGTTTCTATTCAGTACAGAAACTCATAACCTCGCAATTAATATCAAGGAAGATGAAATTGAAAATATAAAGAACTTATTCTGCCGTTAATACCTGACGGTTGTCGAATTGCGATAGTTGAAGTGCGACCTTGGCAGTTAAGGATAAATTACGTACGTGTGTTTGAAAATAAGGTTGTGAGAGAGATACACGGACCGAAACGGGACGAGATGACCGTAGCATGGAAGATACTACATAATGAAGAACTCCACGGACAACGATTCACTTGATGTTGTAAGAATAATGAAATCGTGACGATTAAGATTGGCAGATCATGTAGCTCGGATATGGGAATAACCAAGATTGTATTACAATGCGGTTGGTAAACCGGAGTGAAGAGACCGTTGTGAAGACAGAGAAGTCGTTAGGAGATCAATATTAGAAGAAATCTTCGAGAGGTACGGGTTCGTAATGGAAACTGGCTTGATCTTGCCCAGGATAGAATCCTATGTCGAACGTTTCTTACTGTGGCGATGAACTTGCAGTTCCGTAAGTCATGGAGTTAGAGGTCAGAGTCAACTACCCCAGGGGAAAAAATTGGGAGTAAATATACAACGGTAGACTAGTCTAGGACCTTCTCCTGGCGAAATGAAGAAACTGTGCAAACATGCTGTGGGTTGGTCTAACAAGATGAATTTCATTGGTTGGTTCACCTATTGACATTGTCTACTACATTTCAATGTTTCTTTTCGAACTGCAACTGGGAGCTAGAAATTAAATTAGGAAGATGCAGATTTCTCGTATACGTGAAGAAAAGGTTGGATTCAGTTCTTTTAGGAACCACACTTGAAATGTTGTACGCCAACTTAAAAAACAACAACTAATTTTTAAAATCAGTATAAAAATCCCTTCGGGGTAAACACAAGAGTGACGCAAGAATTCTACTCACAAAAGAAGTGATATCCATTTTGCGAGTTACTTTCTTTGTGTCACTATGACGGAAGTGTTTCTTTTTTAATATGCTTAGGAGATTTAGCACCCTTCCTCCATAGTGACACAAAGGAAGTAACTCGCAAAATGGATATCACCCATTTTGTGAGTAGAGTTCTTACGTCACTCTTGTCTTTACCCCGAAGGTTTTTTTTAATACTGATATCACTTATTCTGTAAGGCTGCCAATTAAAAAAATGCATGGTCTTCGTACGAAAGGTCGATTTTGGATCTATCTCGAAAACGGTAACTCCTATCATCAAAATAAGCTTCGATTTACCCCCAACTAGTTGGAGTTCGCAATTGACCCCAAAACCCCCGGTACCAACCACTTTGCGCTAAAACAAAAAGGACAGACAGAATGACGGAGGCCCTTTTCTATCATTTGTGAAAATTCTGTGATTGGGCTAAAAAGGTCATAACTTTTGAACCCCTTTACCAATTTTGACATATGATACACCGTTTGAAAGGTATTGAAGTGTAAATAACGATTCCACAAGCTTCGGCCGCCTATATGGTCTGCGGTAAGTGATATCACCAGAAATGTGAAATTCTGTTTTTTTTTAAACCGCCCTAGGGGGTCCTACCGATTCATTTCTTTTCTTCTGTGTATTAGTATGGCAAAGGGTTTTCAAATGCAACTTTAAGCATCAAAATCGGGCTTATAGTTTGCTAGATCCGAAATTAGCTGTATAAATGTGAGTGATGTTAACAGACTCGTTGCTTAGCGTCACTCGAAGAGCTACTACCGTTCTTCGTGATATTGGCGTACCATTTCTAAAGTAAACCTCTGTTTGGATGACATAAGGATGGACTTTAGTTATTACACCGTACAGGACAAATCACTCCTCTTGAACAGGAAATTCCGAGCGAATTCAATCACTAAGGGCAGGTTTTACCAATCTTCGTTTATAATAATTCAAGAATTGTTAAGTAACAATATTACGTGTTACTCTGTCCCAAAAGTGTCTGCACACAATCCTTTTCTTCAAGCTGATTGAACTCATCATTGAAGTACGAAAGGGACTTTGGTCTGTGAAAGTTAAATTTTGTTTACTTGCACGGGATTCTGAATAATTGACGTAAAAGAAAAAAGACGGGAAAATTCACTGCGATTGAGCCTTATTGTATTCCAATATTTATATTTATCTCTGTAGTTAACAAGACCCATTCTTTATCAGCTGGACTCTATACTCCTCCGAATCGTTCAAAACCGTGACGGTTAGGTTTTGTTAGGTTAGCAAAATTGCAGTTAATTTAAATTTAATTAATTTCACCAATGAATAGTTAACACATTAAACTATAACACAGCCGTTAACAAATTTAAACTTATAGGCCTTTATCCGGATAATCTTTAGATACTCCCCCGGGGTGAGGAATCACTTCCTGGAATGATGATTTCTTATCAGGTATTGAATTAATGGAATCATTGAACCTAAAATTAAAGATGACCTAAACTAGCTAACCTAATCCGTCCCTCACTATTTTGACTTAACCGAGGAGTATCCAAAGTACAGTCCTTTCTACCGTAATTAGAATTATATATATACAGGCTAGGAATTGTGTGTATGAATTATTAACGGTTAGTGTTCTCCTTTACTCACTATTCTTACTACCTTAATCAACATAATTTTAGTAGATTTATTACGATTTTTACTTTTGAACTACCCTACAAGTATATTCTACTTGAAATAGACATTCCAGCTTTAGAATATGTAGGTCCAGTGGTTATTTTATTTGGATCCAAAGGCCAAAGGCATTTACTTTTCATGCCTTTGCTTTAACCTAAATTTATTTATGACCTTTAGGCATCTATGGCTCAGATTGGGATATGGTAGGGGAAAGGATTCGGGAAGAAGTAGGCCAGAGTTTGTTGAAGGTATCATCCCGGCATTTGCTGGTGTGACTGAAGAGAACACACGGGAAAAGCCTGTCAGGATGGTTACCTGCTGGTGTCAAACGTAGGAGCGTCGGAATGCAGATTTCTCGTATACAGAAGATTAGTTAAATTTAGTAGTGTTAGGTTATGTATTATAACAATGGACATCACATACTCCACCGAAGAAGAAATCACTGAGAATTCGTTATTAATCCTAACTGCGACTATTTGAATAAACTTATTGAACTTCAGCTAACCTAAGAAAGCCCTAACCTAATTTTAGGTTCCGAGCGATTTGAGGTAATATTTGAAGGCCAGTCGGTATTGGATAGATATCGTTAATTTAATCACAGAAACAAATACAATGAACTATATACCGGTACTTTTCTAATTCAACTTGAATTATACACAAAACAACTAAACATATTATTATTCCATAGCTTTTGGCAGAAGTCTATTGCGTCAAGTAGTAGCTGTAGGCTACTTCAGAAAGTTAAAAGATCATAAAAAAACTTTAAAAACATACTTTTCCTAAAACACGAAGTAAAACAATTACTAAAAAAGTAAAAAAAAATAATTTTGTTTATGCACGACCTAAATGAAAAGCATGAGGAGAACCAATTGAGGTGTATGCGCGAACAAAAGTCTATGTGCTATCTTTTAACATAGAACATAAGACTTTTGTTCGCGCATTCGCCTCAATTAGAGAATTTATAAAGTGTGTATATGAGAGCGCACCCCATATTTTTCTTTAGTCATGCTAAACAAAATTATTTTTGACTTAGTACGATTTGCTTTATTTATTTATTATTTTTTTAAAGTGTTTAAGAAAAATTTTATTATTATTTTTCGAGTTATTCTTTTTCCTTACCCTATATATTGTAAGATCATGTTTTGTCACTCCAATACTGAAGTGTTCTGCAACCCGTCAAACACAACACCGTTGCGGGCTAGAATTTATTTTAGGATAAAGAAGTTCTTACTAAAATATGCTTTTAAAATATAAAAATATATGAAAGTAACAAAGGAATATTGTAATGTCATCCGACTCCTCGCTGTTCAAAGTTTCATCACTGCATGGCGTCTGGAAATGAGTTAAATTAAGGTTGCAAGATTTGAGGACACGGGAGCCATTGTGAATCTGAAAAATAATTATTTCATGTAAAAGGTAGTAAGCGTAAGCAATAATATTAAACTAGCGACCGGCAGCGCTTAAGTTTAAGTTAGGTTAGACTTAAACGACTCAACTGTAAGGCGGCGTACGGTATCTAAACTCCAGCCGCATAAATCAACCGAGACCAAAGGCAATTTGTCATTTCTGAGCAGTGTTACGTTCTAAAGCGAACAGCGATAGAAATTACTAATAAAAGATAGAAGCACCAGTTACACGTAGACGTCGAACTGTTTACGTATACTGTACGGTACTGGATCAAGACGGGAAGGGTGTAAGGAACTGGTTCACCCTATGCATTACCGATTTTAGGTTAGGACATTTAGGTTAGTTTACTTTACAAATAGTAAAACAAAGATATTAATGTATAAGGAAGTCTATTTATTACCATTGACGTCCTTGTTCATCTAAAAAAAAAACCGTTCTTAATCAATAGTATAGGGTTGACCAGCTATCTACCACCTTGCCGCGATTGCTAACCATTGCATGAAAACATGAACTACAATAAATGAACTTAGATCGGTAAGTTACTTTTCAGTAACTTAACTTGGCGAACCCAACCTACTAGATGTAGCTCGGATATGTTAAGATAGATTGCGTTAGGTTTACTAGAGCTGTCTACTGATAAATTACTTGGCGTCTTTAGTATGGTTAGATATTTGCAACCATAAATGGAGCAATCACATGTGGTGTCTAACAAAGTTAAAAGATCGCGTAGAATGAAAAAAGTGTCTAACTTGGCTTTTTCTAACCCGTCTCCGTTCGCTGTAGCTCACTCGACATACTGTCGGTGATTTTTGTAGCAAAATATCAATAGTGATATAATAATAAACATGTCCCTATAACGTAACATTACGATGATTCTGATTCATAAACCTGAGACTTATTTCGTTGGGAAAAATCCCGCGCGATGTAAGCTAAAGTAATACCTTGAAGGATTCGCAACTTTGCAGTAATACTACTTTAATTAGCGAACAGGATCTAATAGATGTAGTTAGGATATGTAGTGCGCTACCTTTACTACAGCTGTCTACTTATAAATTACTTCATAAGAACTTCAGATACAGTCAAAGAAATAATTACATATTAATTACGCTTCACATTATTCCATATTCTTTTGCAAAAACAAACTATAAAACTTCCTATGGTGTAGATAATATTCCATAGACACTCGAACACAAACATATCTCTCGACCTGAGCCTTAGATGCCTAAAGATCATAAAACTCAAATTCACAAACATATATCTCAGCTATGCAAGCTTAAATTAACGTATATTTCTAATAGCTTAGCAACTATGGAGCCCAAAAGAATCATCCAGGATCTTGTATTCTTTTTAATGTAAAAATGAAATTAATCTACGCTGACGCGTTTATCCTTCATGTGCTATACTCACAAGTTTTTATAGTGACGATGATGGAAATGGAAAAGAAATAATAGCCTTAAGTAATGACTATTGATGTCAAGAGAGGACAGCTCTTATACAGATGTTTATTAATTAATTTATACATTATTCATAAATAATTTAATTAATATTTTAATTTGCCTTATAAGAACTTAATGCTTTATACTGTCCCCAACTTTCATTTTAATTATTGAAATGTAATTTATTTTATCTTGGAAGTTATTTGAGGGTACTCATCTTTAATTTACATTTCAGATAAAAATTATGAGTGTAATTCATCTAAACCGTTTTCTATAGTATTATTTTATCTAGAAAAGCTGAAGGTCTTTGATCTTTGGCTAAAAATACAAATTAAACAAGGAAATACTTATTACTTAGATGGCAACAGGAAATTTTGAATTAAATATTG
Organism: Lepisma saccharinum; assembly: GCA_022664845.1. Taxonomy (NCBI): domain Eukaryota; kingdom Metazoa; phylum Arthropoda; class Insecta; order Zygentoma; family Lepismatidae; genus Lepisma; species Lepisma saccharinum. The sequence continues at coordinate 8,746 of JAGDQP010042722.1, forward strand.
GGGTTGATAATTGTCACAGAAATTACATTATCTTTCAAAGGGACACTTAATGAAATAATATTCCAAGAAATATCAGTTCCTATTACACTGAAAAGCAATTAAATAAAAACTGAAATACTTAGTCATTAGAAATTAATGAAATATAATTATATAAATGTAAATAGTAAACATTTCTTGGTCAATCCCTTGTTTATGTTTAATTCCCTAAAAAATTCTTGACTATAGAGTTCGCTGAATATTTTCGAACTTCCTAAATAATTTCACTTATTTACTTTGGTGGTGTATTTTTCTAATTATTCATCTACAATAAAATCTTTAGGTATTATGAGTCTTTAATAGATAAATGATTTTTTATATCGCTATCTGAATGATTCATTTGAGCTTCATATTGCTTGTGACATTTCCATAGTAACATTACAATAATACTACAGAAATCTTGATTGTTGTTTCATGATTTATCGCAAGTAGTAATGCATTGTTGGCGAAAGTGTAGCTAACAAATTACGGTAGTCGTCAGGGTTACACAAAAAATAATTTCGGCAAATGTCCTGAATCCATTCTTTTTCAGTGTGATAATTAAAAATGCATATTGATGACCCGAAGATCCCTACACATAACACAAGGTGAACAAGAGGTACTTTTCCATTATTCTCGGCAGTGGCGGCCGGTGGTTGTCTCCACTGGGTGTTGTGGTCAAGCCCGTCGCCAGCCACAAAGAGTTTTGGGACACGAAAAAGTTAGGGAAGAGTTTGGATTACGAGACATACATAAAATTAAATATTTGTATTGGGGCAAGGGAAATTTACGGAGGCTCAGCCCACTGGCTGCGGGTCTGGACTTTCGCTATGTGTGAGAGGATTGGGTAGCTAATCAGTCAGAATCAATCAACGAATGGACGCTCCACTGCCTTCCTGACCCCTATGATTTCCGCTTCAGGTCAGAAATAATTATAAAAAAAAAGTCAATAATCATAATAACTTCTTCCCCTCTACCTCAATAACAATCTCCATCTCCCGAAAAACCTAGAATGGAACAACTATTTTGGTGTTCTGATAACGATATCCACCCAGCCCCCGTAGTACAGGCAGTAGCGACTTGAACTTTGAATTGGCAATGGATAGTTATGTGGGTTTGAATCCCACGACCTACCATTCTGACTGACATTTTCCAAAGTTTTTCCTCTGTTCTTACTACAACTCCACTCCATCTGATGGTTGAGATATCGCACCATGTTTCTCTTCTTTATTAGATGCTTCTGTAGAAAACAATATCTTGCATTGGTGAATCAAGTTGCTATTTGATATAGTCAATATTTGAGCTACTTCTTCAAAAATTCAGCAACATACCTTTGACAATCTCTAAACCAGTTGACCGTGGGCTGTCTCCAATATGCACGACCTTGCTGCATATAGACTTGTGCACACACATCAGACCTCTCGCTATCACGTGACACTCAAGATTAACAACAATTACTAGCTCTGCATGACTAACAACGCGCTTCTACCTCTCGTAACTTCGGGCATAAGGTATTGTGGGGAGGAATTAATATGACTAACTGGGAGCATGTGTATCAGATGGCCATCTTCTCGGTGGGGAACGGCGAGAGTTTTCTCGACTCCGCACACTTCACCCTTTTACTCGAGAGTCTTCTCGACACTTTGGCTCTCTCTGGACATCTTCACCGCACTGCCGGCCTCATCCTCACATTTATGCCGATTATATTGATGAGCAGCTGTTGACAGCTCCTCGCTCGTTCGAGAATCAAACTAGTATTTTATCTTGTTGTGCCATCGTCTTTAGTAGTCTGGGAAACTTTATTCTCTTCAGGGCAAACTTCCGTATTACTGCTCGTTGCCTCTCTATCGATATGAATAACTGTACTGAACCTTTCCACCGTATGGGCTGCCTTATCAACATTCAATCTTTCTACCACTGAAGACAAATAACTTCATCCATTGCAACTTGTTCACTGGAGATAGGATGGATTGTAGTTAGTATTAAATCAACAAACGCTTCCATGCACTCCTCACCGTTCACTCCCGATTAACATTGTGGAGGATGTTGTGTCATATATACATGTTTTATTATCCTGCCACTGGATCCGTGTGTATGACCACATGTTTTGCCATGTCTTCATACCACATCTCGCACCAGTTTTCATTTCGGTTATGTCGTCCATCAACCGCATATCCGCTTTTTTGTCTTTCTTTTCTTCCGAATCAATGTCGACCTCATACACTTTGTTCCCATGCGGTAATTATCACCAGGTTTCGGCTTTTGCGTGAGATAACTAGTTATGCTCGACGTGACTCATTAGCGTCATATATGAATTCCAACTTGCGGATTGTCTCTAGCATGTATTCGAGATTCAAAGCTTGTGCAGTTACTAGCTGCGTTTGGTAACTCACAGGTAGCAGAGGCTAATCATATTGAATATATGTGCTTCCGAATTCATGGGATCTAACTCTCGGATTTTTACATATCGTTCAGTGACCAATTTCTCTGTGCTAGTGTCCATCTTGTAGTTAAATGGTATGGTTTTCAATCTCGTTAACTGCGTATATGTCACACTGTCTGACTGATAATATCGGATAACGCCTCCTTGAAATCATCATCCGTCCGGAAGTTGTGAACGTTTGACTGATACTATGGCAATGGGGCATCATGCAGTACAAATGAGACAATACTTAGGAGTTGACTTCCAGACACTCCTATAACGGTTGGTTCCCGTTCAAACTGACTTATGAACGTTCTTGCTGTCATCTCCCTTTTATCGGGTGGAAACCTGGTGTAAAGGATTTCAAATCTAAGAGCCTTATCTTCATTGCGCCTGGTCCGTCGAGTCGTCTTCTCCGAATACTGTTCTCAGGTTGCTCTTTTTCATCCGTGTGGCTCGGTCTTGTCAGGTTCGGTACATGATTCATCTCATTCCTTTTCCTTCGATGCTTAATTTTCCCTCTGTATGGGGATGAATTGGAGTTGATCGACGAAACGCTGGTAGATCTTGTTCCCTCCGAGTACCCACTTTCGATATCACTGAGAGGTTCATTTTTTACTTTCACCAGGGACCTTTCTACCACCCTGCTCACTGGTCCACAAGTACCGTGTTCTATTCAATTACTACTATTTTCATGCCTATCCATGTTCTCCTCGTTCATCACAGTTTCGCTCATTCTGCGCATTCGTAACATCTCGTTCGATGATGGTTCTGGTAGGTAATTCTCCTTCTGCTTGTCATTTTCCTGTGTCCGTTGCATCACACAAGCTTCCAAGTTACTAATACGATTTTTGAGTTTATCAAAGTGAGAATCCATTCGTTCTAGGGACGTCCGGATACTCCCTTCCCAGCGACGGAGGGATTGGTAACAATCTTCATGATGTTCCAATTGTTTTATCGCAGTACTTAACTCTCCTGATCCTCATCAACTCAGCACTGAGTAGCCCTTTATCTAAAAAATAACTTGTTGTTTCACCAACCTTTTCTTCCACTTTTCCTATAATTCCAACGGCCACGGCATGTGCTTGCGAAATTTCTTCTTTAAGTTCTTGATTCTGATGCACTTCATCTAAAATATGTTGTTTGTCTTGTTCCGACAGTATGTTAGAGCTTGCATCGATTCTTCCACCTTCCGGATTCGCGTTTGACACATGGTCTCTATACTTTCGAGTTGGCTATTGGTGTCTACTTTAAACCTTTCAAGCTACTCGGCCGTTGCAGCCTCTTTTCTAAGCGTTTCCAGCTGTCGTTGATTCGATAGGGAAAACTTCTCGCATTGCTGTTGGTAGGATGAAATTCTCTCGTTAGTTTCACTGTTTTTCGTCCGTCCTTTTGCTTAAATCGGAGATCAGGCCGTTCATTTGCTGACCAAATCGACACTCTGCTCATTCAGTTGCTTGGAGATCTGGTCGCTTAACTGCTTCATCATCTCCGACATGCACATTGTTACTGTTGAAGGGGTCTTGCTTGCGCTATTTACCTTATACTTATTCTGACAGTCCATGCATTCCCATAATTGCCCGCTGTCCGCCGTTTCCCCTTCAAGCTTGCATTGTTCTAGCCAAGTATCGTACACACAATTGATGTGATTCCAGTCGTCACAACTTTTACATTGGGTTATGGGCTGATCATTTTCTAAATTGCTGCAACAGGATGGCTTCTCATCTTGAAGAAGATCTTCTGTTCCGGGACTTCCTTTCCCCATTGAAATGCGTGTTTTCTTCTTACTTTCGCGCGGCATAGTGCTAACATGGATACACACAGAAGTCAACACAATTCCACCTAGGATCCACTATTCAGTACTTGATTGATTTCTCGTTGCAGCCTTCAGGGCTATGCGATGAAAGAAAACAATGATGATATGCAATGGATTTGTCTGTGCGAAGCTCTTAATATAGAAAAAAATAAAATGGATTTAAAAGAAAAGAACACGCTTTTTTAAGCAGAGAAAAATGGACTAAAAGTAAAAAATAATAAATTTATGAATCGGAAAATAAAAGCGTGGGTGCTCTTGCTTACCTTATCATAAAATCATATGTAAGAGCACCCACGCTTTTGTTTTCCAATTCATAAATTTATTATTTTTTACTTTTAGTCCATTTTTCTCTGCTTAAAAAAGCGTGTTTTTTAAAACAAATCCTTTTAATTTTGTTTTCAAACTAGCAGTGGTGGACAAATTTTACAATCCATTATCACAGCGAAGTGATGTAACTTTAACTACAGAAAAATAGTATTCTTTGCATAAGTAGTAACTTTGTTTTACAATTTCTAACGTATATTGCTATTTCTTGTTAGTTTGTCTATGTTAGTGATCCTATATAAAAAGGGGGATTTCTTTTAAGAAAATAGTAAAAAATTACAGAATTACATTATGTTCACAATGTCAATGACCCATATTGAACGATGTTGATACCGAATATTGAGTAATGTCGATGATCAATGTCGAACGATATCGTTGACCGATGTTGGAAAATAAGTTTGCCATCCAATATGGGCCCATGTCGTTGAACGATATAGATCGATGTCGTAAAATCCAATGTGCCCATATTGGCCGACGTGGATGTGCTACATGGGCAACTTATCTAAAATGCACAAATTCCAGTTTTTTTTATCCGCATTGTACAGCACAGGATACCCAACCTCCAACATAAATCTAACGTAGGCATTTTGAATTCTCTTGACTTAAAGAAACAGACACGCGAAAAAAACTAAATGACATAAGATTTCTTTATAAAATAATGCAGGGCACACTCTGGACCAATGACTTTCTTCCGCTTTTTAACCTAAGATTACCCAAACAAAATGCCCGTTCACAACACTATTTCTACCTCTCAAAACCGAGATTGAGTTTGGTTCAGTGATTTCTTGTATACAAATTATCACATTTTTACTCTTCCTTTGCCAGCAGATTTTCACCTTAGTAAAAGTAAATTTCTAAAGGATTGTTGTAAGAATCTGGAATGAAAACACACACACTTGATTTAATTTATTACTGTATATTTTGAATTCGAATTTATTTTAAGGCCATTAGGCAACTATGTAACCGGGGAATCCCATATGTGACTGTGGTTTCACAATCTTGAATGTTACGGTGACTCGGTAGAAGGAGCGTGCACTGCGAGAGCAAAGCGGATCGAGTGAACTGGATGGATTTTCCCTTTTTAACAAGATCTTTGAATTTATTTTAGTTTTAAATTGATTCATACGCTAGTATCATCAGGACAAGATTAGACAAAGAACACTTCATCTGGAAGGATCCTACTAGAATCCAAACATTCACTTTTATTCCTCAACTAGATGAGAATAATCCATTCTTCCACAACACTGTAATGCTTTAGATCAGTGTTTCCCAACCTTTTGCAGGCTGCGGGCCCCTTAATTACTTACTAGTTTTTTTTGCGGACCCCTGCTCTTACAACCAAGGAAAATATTATACATAAAGTATCAGTAGATCTTTTTGCATTATCTGAAGCTTAAAAAAGATGTACAATTTCAATACATGAAAGTAGAATTGAATACGCTTTGCTAACAATACTGCAATACGCTAATTAATAGCAATAATAGTAAAAACTATTGAGTTTGTTTGCTTACTATTTTTCAGTGTGATGACTAGTTTTGTGTCTGTCAACATTTTCATAAGTGGCTTCAAAGTGGATATTTACAGGCGCAGATCTGGTTGAATATCAAGTCCCTTTCCGTACTTTTTTTTTTCTTCATACAAACAAGTACAGAAAATGTTGACTCACACAAGTAGTCCCGAAAGACATCAGAGGTGAAATTCCCTTTCTCGGAACGTCAGGATTAAAAGACCGTCGATATATCCAAAAGTCTACCATTCCTAGTAAACACAAACTGGAAAATATCATCTTCAAGAAGCAATCGCAGGACAACTCAATAAGCTGGTCTTTATTTGGTGGCAACTAATTTTTATTGTTTAGAAAAAAGATTCTTCATTCAATTGTTTTTCTCGTGAGGAACCTGAAGTTAATCTCTCAGCTGAGAATCCAAAGAAAGCAAATGCTCCTTCATGTTTCCAAATTTTCATTCGAAAGTTTTGTTTCACTTGCCGACAGAAAATCCTTCAGCTTGGGAAAGAAATCGTATTCCTTACTGTCGATTCGGAGAGCTCAACGTGAAGCTTGAAGTTCTTTAGTTTTGGTTCTAATTTTGTATCAACCAGAAAAAGTCTCACCTCATCACGATCTCGAATAAGAGAGTCAGGACTCTTCCACGAGATAGCCAGCTTACTTCAAAATGTACTGTTCGTGATCTCTTCCCGTCTCGTTACACAATGCAGTGAATGTTTTTGAGTTAAGGGAGATTCTGGCGATGACTAAAGGGCTGCAAATGGTGGTGAAAGGTCTTCATGTTTCTGTCGTCAAATGCACGTCCCTCCTTTTAACTTCTCTTGAGCTTCAACATAAGAGTTTGGATGAATCGCCACTCCACGACAAAACCGATAAAGAGTCGAAAAGCAATTAACAGAAATTCAGACTATTTTCTTGTTTTCAATTATGGTACACGGCCTACAAACCAAGAAATTTTTGTACAGTTTATTTTTATTTAAAAAATGGGTTTCTACTCGTAACAAGTACTACAGAAAGACAACTAACCTCTCAGAAAATGTTAATACAAAAGCTCAAAAAATTAAGTTATAGCTGTTTTCAGAATATGAAACACACGGGAGTAAATGAGGGAATTGGTCTTTAACGTGCGTTTTGTGAGAAATCACCCTTTATCCACATTCCCCCTTTCTTCCCTGTACGCTTCATATCAGACCATTAAATGTTGTTCATTCACTTTATTTACTGTATTGCTTTGGGTCTGTTGAGTTCGATTTTAACTTGACTTTCGTGGTCTTTATAAAAGGAAATCTGTATAATATGATGTAAATATCGGAAAGTAAATTCTCGTTACATGACAAAGTATTGCGGACCCCTTACATGCTTGTCGCGGACCCCAGGTTGGGAAACACTGCTTTAGATGATAGATCTGAATTGTTCAATATGAATACCAAAGTCTATCAAGTATTTATATTATATCAAAAACGCAACGATATATATATATATATATATATATATAATAAATAATAAATCACAGCCATATTCAATCCACTAGTATATATATATATATATATATACAGATGCTTATCAGAATAATGGAAACACCTGTAGTTGGCAACACGTCAGATGTATGGGTTGGCAGTGGTGTT